>BPLR01002797.1:0-51528 GCA_021605095.1 Caerostris extrusa
TAATGAAAATAATTCTCTTCATGAATGCAGCTATGAAATTATATAAACTTTTACGGGAAACTCTTCTTCTTCTATACTGGTGTTACAATTATAAATGCACTTTTTAATTATAAAGCAACATTTTATAAAAAGCAGGTCTGAATTTTAAGCACAAAAAAGGCATTCTCATACTTTACTTAAAAAAAATATCATGCAGTAATACATACATATACAAATGTGTGTGTGCTTTAAATCAGATAATATAAATTAACATGCCGATAGCTTAGTTGAAATCAAATGAAACATACAAGTATTATTAGTACACTGGTGTGCAAAACTTCAAGCAACAATATAGTACCTGAGCAGATAGCCATGAAATTGCAGAAAAGCGAGGTCTGGAGATCAGTACAATGAACACGTAAGTCCGAAACGTCATACGTGTGGCAAATATTAGGAACGAAACGTCGGAGGCGTGCTGTGAGTGTACGCAAACGCGATGATGTCGGCGCGCGCGCAGCTCAACAGTAGAATAAATGGAAGGATGGAGACGCAATTCAACATATTCGCTGCTGCAAGTGCCAGTGAGTCAGTTCGTGAAATATGACAAGAAGAAATCACCCGGACGACTTCACACACGGGAAGCAATGATCGGAAAGCTGGGAGGAGGGGCGTACTGTCGCCAGTGTAGCTACAGAGTTCGGAATCAACAAAAGTGTCGTTTCGCGCGCTGAAAGCGTTCCAAACCACAGGTACAGCGGTTAGAAAGGCTGGTGGTGGCCGCCCGAGGAAGACAACTGCGGTGGGATGACCGATATATCGTCCTGCAGGCGAAAAGAGGCCGACAGCAGTCAGCAAGCGCCATTGCTCTGCAACTCTGTACAGCAACGGGACGACAAGTGTCGCGGCTTACTGTGGCCAGACGCCTTCACAAAGTGGACCTATTGGCCCACCGTCTTTAACGCTGCCTCCTGTTGAAAATTGGCCCCCGACGCCACCGTTTACAGTGTGGTGCAGAGAGCACTTCTTGAAAAACTGTCCACTCTTTACAACTGATTCACCGGTTTGATTTGGAGTCGTGTTTATCCCAGTAACACGGATGAGAGTCGGTTCTGTACTAGAAGCGATTCTCGACGCGTTTTGATTTCAGGGGTAGTAAGAGGTCGGAAACCATGGGCGTTTTATCCCAGTAACATCAAGGAAAGACACGGCCACATCGTACTCTTGCTGTTGAGAAGCTACTGAAAGTGAATATATTACTGAATGTGATTGGCCAGCGTACTCCCACAGATTTAAATCCCATTGAACATGTGTTGGATGTTCGATGGGAGACACATTGCAGCACGCTTACATCCTCCGGAGAACACAAAAACAACTCAAACAGATGCTGATTGAGGAACGGGCACACCTACCGCAAGAAATGTTGCACCAACTGGTTCTGAGTATGCGGAGACGGTGCGAAGCAACCATTGCAGTGAGGGGAGGGCATATCCCTATATTAAGGAACATCTGCTTGTTGTTCTTCCTCTTGGATAGACAATCATAAATCACGATACTATGCGTCAATCTTGTTTTTGTTTGATACCATACCGTATGCATTGTATTCCTTTTTTCAGCTCCGATACTTTTTCGTCATCCTTTACGTACATAATACTTCTTATCATTTCTGAAAGGCATGTCTCTCAGATGATTTGTCGTAGAGTTATGGCAAGAAAGCCACATATTGCGTAAGTTTTGCACACCAGTGTATTCGTTAAAATATAATGAAAAGGTTTGAATGTGTGGGGTTTTAAGAACGACATAAAAAAATTAAAAATGTAATAATATTATGGATTATTCCTTTAGCTAATGTTTACAACGAAAATTTAAAAAAGTGATCAATTTAATATTTTTGTTAGCTTTTAGAGAAAAGTGTTTTTAATATTCATAATAATATCATTTAATATTCATTGCATCTAAAACGTCAATAATTTATGAAAACAAAAGAAATTAAATATTATAATGTGATCATATTCAGAAATTGTTTTTTTTTCATGCAACTATAGTTGGCCCAAAAATATTGCTTGTATAAAAAATTAACTTCATCTAAACCAATTTCTATTTTCAATGAAATGTAATATTCTTGTGCTTTCCATCATTCCATTACTATTATATAGTGAAACTATCCTCATTGGAAATGTGTAATAAACAATTGGTTATTGTAATCATTCTTTGATGTACTGCGAAACCTAGTAAATACTGTGTTCTAAATTGCTTTAAGGTGTGCATACTTTTATGTTTTCTTCATGATTAGTGTATATCTAAATAAATTTGCATAATGCTACATCAGTTATTCTTAAAACAATATAAAATCAGAATGGTTTAATACTTGTAGCAATTGCAATTTTTAAAAAATCAAAATAACTGAAATATAAAAATGATAAATAATAATGCCTAAAAACGAATATTACATATTATATAAAATTAAATAGTCGTGTCAAATGACATAGTTGATAATTTAATCCTAAATCTAAATTTGCAATCTTAACAAAAAATTCTAATTATTATATATGATGTCCTTCAAATGGCAAGATTGAAGTAAGAAAGAATATTTCAAGCCATCATAGTATTTTATAAATAAAGATAATAATTGTACTCCATCTTTCAGTAAATTATTTATCTTAAATAATTAATCTTATGATGAGGAAATGGCATCGCATCGCAAATATTTGATTTAAAATATGATTTATTAATTCCTCATTTTGAGAATTCCAGAATTCAGCATTTAATTTAAATTGTCGTTTATCTTAAAACCATCATGATTGATAGTTTGTAAATTAAGTAAATTCGGTATACTTATGCAAATAGACTGATGTTATCCTTGTGTCAAATACATATTTACTCATTTGCATCAAAGTAACTAATGAACTTCTCAGCTGCATTTAAATAGTTTAATAAAGTTATCAAGAGACTGTAATATGTATTAAAAATGTATCTGAAGAAATTACGAATCTTTTTAATCTCGATCTAAATACACGTCTAAAAAAATCCATTTCGGTATTAATATCAGATGCGACACCATCACAAATTTAATTGGGAAAATGTCCACCCTGATATGAGATATATATATTTACTCATTTGATAGTAGGTAGTTTAAAACAGCAAAATATCTATGCATCAAAGTAACTAATAAACTTCTTATGTAGAGAATTTGTAATATTTATTATATTTATCTGAAGAAATGACGAATCTTTTAATCTCGATATAAATACACGTCTAAAAAAGATTCAAATTTCGGTATTAATATGAGATGTGGTACCGAAATCTTATTTTGACACCATCACAAACTTAATTGGGAAAATGTCTACCATTGATAGATATTTGGATAGTAGGTGGTTTAAAACAGCAAATATCCATGCATCGAAGTAACTAATAAACTTCTCATCTACATTTAAATAGTTTAATAAAATCTTGAGGTATTGTAATATTTATCTGAAGAAATTATGAATCTTTTAATCTCGATATAAATTCACGTCTAAAAAAAGATTCAAATTTCGGTATTAATATCAGACGCGATACCGAAACGTTATTTTGACACCATCACAAACTTAATTGGGAAAATGTCCACCGTTGAACATCATGCATCAGTTGAAGTTCTCAACCGCATAACATATTTCGGAGTTGACGAGAAATAATTAATTTTAGTCTGTCCAAGCTTCGATTAATATGCTTCATTTCCCATGGCTGTTTCCGAAGCATTCTAAACTTATAACTTGTTCCGCACATGAAAACTTTCGGGAGGTTCCGCTGGCGTGGCAAATGGTTCTTCCCCATTTCAAAGTACTCTGGACGTGGCAATGAAGTTTCTGGAGCTCAAGTTTTGCTCGTAAATGGGTGCTCTGAAATGGTTGCATATGGTAAGAAATGCACAGTATTGTAACATGGCTGAAATGTTGCTGGCTTTGAGGAAAATGGGGTTTGGATGTCTGCGGGTGATGGCTTTTCTAGACGGTGAAGATGAGATTAAAAGGGATTTATGGCTTGCATCAGCAAATTGAGTTTCGTGTTGAATTTGGGTATGGGGGTAGCATACGTAACTTTGATATGTAAGTTTTGTTTTTCGTTAGTTTAAAAGGAAAAAACAACTTTAGATTTTTTTATGCAGACAACTTTATAAATAAGAAATATCTAAATAATAATATAAATATACATATAGCTAATAAATAACAATATAGATATATATAAATAATGAATATACAATTTCATAAATATAAAAATATGGATATGAGATTAGAAGGGATTAATGGCTTGCATCAGCAAATTGAGTTTCGTGTTGAATTTGGATGTGGGTTAACATTCGTAACTTTGATATGTATAGTAAGTTCTGTTTTTCGTTAGTTAAAAAGAAAAACTTTCGGTTTTTTTTTTATGCAAACAATTATATAAATAAAAATATATAATTAATAAATAATAAATAAATAATATATATCTGTATAAGCAATTCCATAAATATAAAATTATGGTTTTTCTAGACGGGGAAGATGAGATTAAAATAGATTTACTGCTTGCATCAGCAAATTAAGTTTTGTGTTAAATTTGGATATTGGGGTAGTTTTGTGTTACGTAAGTTGTGTTTTTCGGTAGTTAAAAAGGAAAATTTTATGTAAAAGGAAGGAAATTTTTTTTTTTTTTTATACAGACAATTTTATTTTTTGACAGAAAATTTGATTTAGAATCTGAAATCTGGAATTTAACTGTTGAAGCTTCGTTTCTTTTCTTCACCAATAAAAATAATTTAGAATAAAATAAACTTATGGATGTTTATTTTGACTTTTATTCAAACTTATGTTCTTTATTTTTTAATTGTTAAATACGTTATTTTAATGTTTCCTTACAAATACACTTACATTTTATTTATTTTAGTATATATTAGAAATGTACTTAGAGACACCAATATATAATAACAATTTAGATCGTAAAATTGTTATAAGTAGCCCTTTATTAATAAACAAGCTTTAATAAAATATGCTTGAAATATTTATGGCTAAATATTTTATTACAGAAAAAAAGCAATTGTCCTTTTTCATTGATAAACTCATGTTTATTTAATAAATTTATATCATGAATGTTATATATATTATAAATTTATATAAATAATATATTTATTATATATTTTTATTATTTTATTTATATAAATACTATAATTTATATAAATTTATAAATCCTATTTATTTTATAAATTTATTACTCATATTTATTATATTGAATAAAAAATACTCATATTTATAATAATACTAAATAATTACTCTAATAAATACTCTAATAATTACTCTAATAAATACTCTAATAATTACTCTAATAATATACTCATAATCATAAATAATTACTCATATTTATTATATTGAATAAATTATTTAGTTACGTGATCATATTTTACTAATAATGAATGGTTCAAAAATTAAGCAGCGCATATCACATCAAAATCAATAATAAAACACAAAGTAATTCAATACCATTTTTAAAATTTAAGGCTTGTTTCGAATAGTTTGTGCTATACTGAGATAATTGTATTACCATCAATTTATTTCTAAATTTTAAGCAAAAAAATAAAAGTAATCCTTGTTAAATTCCAACCACTTTATCTCACAAAATGAGATCATAATACCAGTTATTAATGCACAATCACACACAATTTTGTAAGCATAATAAAATACTCTATAAAGGCTTATTTAACGAAAAGCACCAATATTAATGATATAATTAGTTTCTAGGAACTAGAATTCGTTTAACATCTAGTCTAGACCCATTGTATAACATTTTAAATATTTAAAACTTCGTTAATTGCTACCTTTCATCATTGTATATAATAGGAATAGTTAGCTTAAAAATATTACTTAACTGTAATGCAGCAAGATATTTCATAACCATATATTGTAATTAATTCTAATTATTGCTTAAACAGCAAGCATTAATTTTTAAAATAGATGCGACTTGAGTATGAAATGAGATGCTTAATAACTGCTTCTTGAGTTTTTGTTATAGATATATATATCATAAAGCAGTTTAACAGAGCTATATTAATTTAATATAGGACGATATTGAAGATAAATGGCAAAATTTCTGTATGTTAGTTAATAATGCATTCGAATTTCATAGTATACATGATTTTTAAATATTATATTTACATGAAAATTATTGAATTACATATTAACAGGAATTTAAATTTTTACTGTATTTTTATAAGCAAATTATTTATTATAATAATAAAAATTCTATTTTAATAACTTGTGTAAAAGTCACATATTGGTTTTTATATTTATTTATTTGATATCTAACAAGTTAAACCAGCCCATGCATTACTCTAATTACTTTACGTGTTATATAGGATAAAACTTGGGAGTCTCATCTTTTATTTGCTGTAATTCATCTGTTAACCTTAAATCATTTTCCTTTCAACGTACAGTATATTTCTTCACAAACGTGATAAAATGATCATACTTCAATTAAGGTTTAATTATTGTTTATCGGTAACGATTATTATTGTTGTACGGTATATTTCACAAACATGATAAAATGATCATATTTTAATCAAGGTTTAATTATTGTTTTATCCGTAACGGTTATTATTGTTGTACGGTATATTTCCCAAACAGGATAAAATGATCATATTCAATCAAGGTTTAATTATCGTTTTATTGGTAACGGTTATTATTGTTGTATGGTATATTTCACAAACATGATAAAATGATCATATTCAATCAAGGTTTAATTATTGTTTAATTATCTTCAGACCAGCGTATGATTTTTATTCATAAATAAAAATTATTTAATTATTTTTTGGTTTAATACTGTATTTTTTGTTCATAATTGCAATTTTCTTCAGGTTGTTTTTAATACTCATGATATTTAAAAAAAAATATTTTCTGATTTCAAATGTTTTTTTTTTACTCTTAATAAAATAAAATTGAGTAAAATCTCTACAACCTACATAAAACAAGCAGTTGATTTTTTTTTTTTTATTTCAAGCATAATAAATTGTTCTGAAAATCACTACCCACACCTTAAATTAATTTTTAACATATTTAACAAGAAATATGATATTATAAAGCATATTTGTAACAACAAAATTATCAAAATGAAAAGATGAAGAATAAATCATCATTAAAAAGCGATTTAATATTTCAGAAAAGTTAAAAACTACAGTAAAACAAAAACAATATTGATTGAAAAACATTTCTAATTATCAGATTTAATTTTTTTTTAACGAAAAGAAGATTAGAAATTAAAAAAAAAAAAAAAAGGTTAATATCGAAGTTAATTTCTTCGATGATTATAGTAAGTCATTAAAGAAATTTCATTTTTCTAATATTTGCTTTCATATGTGAAATCAAACAACATATTTTTTTTTTTTTTTTTTACAAAAGAAAAGTTTTGTGTTATCTTTTTTTATATTTGATAGCCGTCCTTTTTATTTTAAAAACAGTCTTTGTCTTAATTTTAAGTTAATCTGTAAAATTAGAAATTAAAATAATAATTTTGATCTATCATGTAATATCAAATTAAAGTTTTCAATTCAGTGTTTTTAAGGAAAAAACAATATTTATTTCCCGAGAGAAATACTTCCATTTGAATGTTTTCCTTTAAAGTTTTTAACTAAAATGTTTCAATTTGTATTTTAAAATAAATAATGCACTGTTTTGTTTTATCTCATTTAATTTGAAAACTCATCAGTTAGTTAAAGTATTGTTATTTAAAAATATAACAGTAAAGTTGATTTAATGTTTACGTGATGAAAATAAAATCAGAAAAATCATCAGACAACTTATTTGACAGTTGTTTTCAAATAAAAACTTTAAAAGACATTTTTTGGAGGATTTGGAAAATAATGCAATTTTCTAGAATGATCAAAGTTTAGGAGATTATATTTGAAATTAAAAATAAAAGAAAGCAAGAGATTAAAAGATTTTTTGTTTATTATTTGTTGAGGATAAATTATCACTAAACAAATATTGGAAAAACAATGAAAATTACATTAAATATTCAAAAGTAAACAAATGTTTTACTTTAAATCATTTTAAGTAACAAACTCAAATTTTATTAATCGCTAATAAAAAAAATTGTTTTTGTATACTTGTAAACAAAAATAATGGTTTTAAAATTGGGGCAAACAGGAAAGATTATAACAGATTATTCTACTAAAATAATAAATAATTTGTTTATTGACTTAAAATGTTGCCTGAAAACATTTGAATATTTATATGTATTTTTTACTCTAAAAAAATGCAACATTTTTTTTTTTTTGTTTTCTGATATACACAATTTTTTATACCCATTGTTTAGCAATTTGTTTTCTTTTTGATAACCTGTTAAATTAATATATATATATTTTTAATATTTCTAAATATATTATTTTAGTTTTATTTTACATTATTGTACTCTTACACTTGCAAATCTGAAGTAACAAAATTTTTTCATAGCTAATATCTATTTTAGAAATAAATGCTTGAATTGGTTTAATAAAAATATTTTGATTTTAATTAAAATAAATTTTAAAAAATAACAACAAAAATTATCCAAAAATATAATGTGCGCAAAAGTAAAGATAAAGTGAAACGCATTTTTCTTTTTTAAATAATAAAATTTCTAAACTTAAATTAATAAGTGCCTGTATTTTATAAAAATTTCTAAACCTAATTTAATAAGTGCCTGTGTATTTTATAAAATTTCTAAACTTAAATTAATAAGTGCCTGTGTTTTTTATATAATTTCTAAACTTAATGTAATAAGTGCCATATATTTTATAAAATTTCTAAACTTAAATTAATAAGTGCCAGAGTTTTACATAAAATTTCTAAACTTAATTTAATAAATGCCTGTGTATTTTATGAAATTTCTAAACTTAAATTAATAATTGCATGAGCATTTTATAAATTTTCAAAACATAAATTAAGAAGTGCCTGAGTATTTTTTAAATTAATTTCCAATTTTGAATTTAAAAGATCCGTATAAAAATCATTTTTTTTTTTTTTTTTTTATTTTTTATTCTCGTCTATAAATTTATTTAAAAAATATGTGTTAACAAACTCCAGCGCATTTTAAAAACTAAAATGCCATTCAAAATACGATACTTATTACATAAAAAACATTATTTTTAATATTTAAAAAAAACAATCTCTAAAATCATGGCATGCTTACGGATTTTTTACGGCATTATTTGCAACTGAAATCACAGAGCAACTTAAAAACTATTTTTGTCTTTTTTTACCTTTTCATTACAGTCTATAAATTTAATTAATTAAAATATATTAACAAACTCCAGCGCATTTTAAAAATTTTAAAGTCATTTAAAATATGATACTTATTATTTAAAAACATTATTTTTATTATTTTTTGTAAATAAAGACTCTCTTAAAATCATTATATGCCTGAGTAATTTTTCCGACATTATTTGCAAATCTGAAATAACAGAGCAACGTAAAAACCAAATTTTTTTTTTTTTTTTTTTTTTTGTCTTTTAATTCTCGTCTATAAATGTATTTAAGAAAAATATATTAACGTACTCCAGCGCATTTTGAAAATAGATAGTCATTTAAAATATGATACTTATTATGTATTTTTTATAAGAATAAAAAGACTCTTAAAAGACATGACAGGCTTGAGGATTTTTCCCGACATTATTTGCAAAACTGAAATAACAAAGGAACTTGAAAGCCATTTCTGTCTGTTTTATTTCTTCATTGTAGTCCATAAATTCCTTTAATTAAAATATATTAACAGACTAAAGCGGATTTTGAAAACTAAAATATCATTTAAAATATTATACTTGTATATATTATATATATTTATTATGTTTAATTTTTAAAACTAAAGACACTCTTAAAAATCAGCACGTGTTTGAGGATTTTTTTTTCTGGCCTTATTTGCAAATCTGAAATAACAAAGAAACCTAAAAGCCATTTCTGTCTGTTTTATCCTTTCATTGTAGTGCATAAATTTATTTAATTAAAATATATTAACAAACTCCATCACACTTTAAAAACTAAAAAGTCATTTAAAATATGATACTTATTATTTAAAAACATTATTATTTTTTGTAAATAAAGTCACTCTTAAAAATCATTACATGCTTGAGTTATTTTTCCGACATTATTCATAAAACTGAAATAACAGAGCAACAAAAAAAAATACATTTTTCTTTTCTTGTCTTTTAATTTTCATCTATAACTTTATTTAAGAAAAATATATTAACATACTCCAGCGCCTATTGAAAATTAAATAATCATTTAAAATATGATATTTATTATATAAAAAACATTATTATTTCTTATAAGAATAAAAACACTCTTAAAAATCATGACATGTTTGAGGATTTTTTCCTACATTATTGTAAATCTGAAATAACAGAGCAACTTAAAAACCATTTCTGACTTTTTTATCTTTCCATTATTGTCTATAAATGTAGTTAAGCAAAATATATTAACAAACTCCAGCTTATTTTCAAAACTAAAAGTCATTCAAAAAATATTATATTTATGTATATATATTATATATAATTATAATTTATTTTTTAAACTAAAGACACTCTTAAAAATCATGACATGCCTGAGGAATTTTTTCTAACATTATTTGCAACTGAAATAACAGAGCAACTTAGAAACCATTTTTGTCTTTCTTTAAAAAAACATTTGCAATGAATATATTCAATAAAAGCTTATGGATTGAAACAAAAAATATCCCAATTACTTTTTAAATCACCGCCTGGGCGTTCCCCTGAAGAGATAAAAAAAATACGTTTTTGAAGAAAATAAAAATCCATAATTCAATCCCCAGCCTATTTTGCAAACTGGAAAATGCTGCTGGCATTTCAAAGCATCGTCCATAAATTCCAATAGGAGGGCCTCATTTGCAGCAGATGCTTCAAAATCTTCCACTCTAACGAGGTACTGAATGCCATTTAGCTTACAGCTGGCTGAAGCAGGGCAACCTATTCGCCGTGCTTCAACGAGAGATAGCCTTTATCTCTGGGGGACAAGCCCCTTGTTATTTCTGAGAGAAATGTAGCCTGAGATAAGTATGCATCGCATTTTGTTTACGAGTGGGACAGAGTTTAAATATTTTTATGCGTGGGTTTCGTGGTCGAATGAATTAAGCGATTGGATGACATTGGAACTAAAATTATGGTGCATGGAATATAAAATTTAAGTATGGAAATTAATTTTACCTTTCTTCATATTAGTTTAAATATAATTCTTTAAAAATATAAATTAAGATTACTAAATAGATAAGGTTAGAAAATTATAGCAGACATGTTTAAAAATATATTGTACATTCTCAAAATGCTTCAAAGTAAACCATGTTTAAGATCATATTTGATTTAGGTAAACCATATCCACCATAGTTCATTTTAATAAATTTGACCAATAGCATGTTAAATGTTTATTTTCTATTTAGTACAACAAATGTTAATCTTAAATTGAACATAAAAGCAGAATTTATATGAAGGGCTTTTAAAACTTTCTACTTTTTACTTTCTTTAATATTTTGGACTCAATTAATGTTAAACTGGATTCAATTAATTTTGTTTTATTACTAAAATCTAGAAATGATAGAGCATTTCTGTTTGTAATAATATATTAAGAATTTTCCGTATTAGTTTATATAAATAATTATTTTAAAATATAATTTACGAAATAGATAAGATTAGACAATTATAGCAGACATATTTAGGAATATATTGTGCATTCTCAAGATGATCCAATAAATAAGCATGTTTATGATTTAGTAAAGCTCATTTTAATAAATTTAACCGTTAACATTTCATTTTTGATCGTTAATTTTTATGGTACCAAATAGAAAATAATATTAAATTGAACATAAAAGCATAATTTACATGAAGTGTTTTTAAAATTTTTGGACTTGCTACTTTCTGTAATATTTTAAGCACAATTAGTGTTAAACTAGATTCAATTAGTGTTAAATTGATTCAATTAGTGTTAAATTGGATTCAATTAGTGTTAAACTGGATTCAATTAACGTTAAACCGGATTCAAATAATGCTATTGGATTTATTACTAAAATGAAAAAAAAAATGGTAGATCATCTCTGTTTAATAATATATTAAGAAATATTGTGTAAAATAAATGTCTTCTAAAGCCGATGTTATTCACAACATAGATTTTATTGATCAATAGATCGATTTTGTTATGAATAAATTTATGACTACGTTCTTTTCAGAAATGCATTGAAGAAAAAGTTATTAATATTTAAGTATAAAAAGTTAACATATTTAAAACCATGACGAAACTTTTATCAGTCTCTATTAAAGAATTTCTATAATCTTCCATAAATAAATATTTTATTTTATTGATCAATATATTATTTTTGATTAAAATTTTCTAAAAATATATCTTTCAATACAAAGTTTTAATAAAAAAAAAAATAATAATAATAATAAATTCACTGCAATTGTTGGATGTAGAAATTATAACGCAAAAATATAACATCTCTTTCGTCTCCAGATAAATATATTTTATGCTATAATTCAAATTAACGTGGTTGGCATAACTTATCCGCATATTTCAAAGTTAAGAGATGTTAAATTTAACAGTTAAAATTAACCGTTGATTTATATTAGTGCTAACGATAAACGCAGTTAACGAAAATTAACAGTTTTTCTGACTTTAATATATATATATTGTAGTGTGCAGGTTGTACAGTTGGATTGTAACTGGGTGTGGCTGAGTTGAGACATAGGTTTGAGAACTCACAGCTTTATTGACACACACATACAATTAACGACAGACAATATTTAACAAATTTAAACTTATAAATTTGTGGAAGGATTCCACTTCTAGGCCGAAGACCCTATACTGCGGTACGCGCGGGATGCGCGAAATATACTTCCTTTCCGGATAAGAGTCTGTAGGCCAACTAGAGCAGGAACACACTAAATATATTACCTCGCGGGGTGAGAGACTTTAAACTAAACGTTTCTCAGCGGGCGCGCAGTATGTGCTGTTCTTCCCTCCGAGTCCAGAGTCACAAGGGTGAGTCTCGAGACCAACTCACCCTTTTCCTGTATCTCTCTCTATATATATTGTAACCGTAATTGTATATACATATATATGTATTGCTAGCGCTCTGGCACTCGGTACCACAGATTTCGGGTTCGACTCCTGGTAGTGCCATGGATGTTTGTAGTGGCTCGGAATACACTTTAAAACCTTAGGTCGTGATCTAGTAGGATCGTAGAGCATTGCGGGGGTAGTGTTACTCGCGTCTGTAGCATATCTACAAGCTGCACGTGAGCCCTGGGTAGTGCTAAATAAGTAATAGCCATGCAGATCTTGCTTATAGCATAGAGTTATAACAGTTATATGCTTATGGATGTAACTGTCTTTGTATTGCCAGCTGCATTAGAGCATATATGCTGTTCTGGATTATTAATTATTAATATATATATATTAATGAAATGAAATGAAATGAAATTAAAATAAACATATAATTTTAATCGCTAAATTAAATACTACTATATTATACTATATTAAGCTATGTAATATTATTGACAACATATGGTCCTGCAAAACTGCATACATTCATGCATGGGTTTATTCAGACAAATCTCAGATGTCCTTTAAGCAAACGGTTAATCTCTCGGCCCGAACCATTGCAATGCAGGCTTGATTAGACACAAATATTTGGAGCCAACATTTCTCAAATAGTTTAACGATGCAGCTCAGCGGACCGGCACTGGAATGAAATTGGACATTTGTAACTTCCGCCATGTCAAAGGAGGGGTCGCTCATCAACGGAAAGTTAACATTTATTGGCTCAAGTGCGTTGAAAACTGGACGAACTTTCGTTTCCTTACAAAAGGTTTCGTTCGGAGATTTGTAATTCTAATGAACGTAGAGAAGAATTCCAGAGTCTTCAAAAAAGGAAGATTCTGTGAAGTGACTCTAATGTTGATTTAAAAACAAGACTTTTCGCAGAATTTAGTTTAACCAAAAGTATTTTGGTTCTCTTCAATATTTTCAAATTTTAAATTATAAAGAGTTTTTCGTAGAATGTGCATTATTCTGATTTAAATAAAAATTTATATTTAAAATTAAGCCTTTAGTTAGGTTATATTTTGAATGAAATGTTGATCTTAAAAGTACGGATAAAAAAAAAGGAAAATTTACTAAAAAGTAAAACTTTTTTTCAGTTATTTGTGTTTAAAACGATGATCATCATGTTAAAAGTGTTTATTGCTTTATATTCTTTATAAATACAACATAGTAATAATTCTTGCTTGTATTTATGTGTTACTAGCAAAAATATTTGTAAGTTTATTTAAATGTATATTAAAAAAATAAAAATAATCTAATTAATATTAGAAAATACAAAGATCTAAATTTAATGTTGTTTCATACTGCTAAGGAAAAAATAAAATTACTTTTAAAAATAAAATATTGAAGTTAAAATTCCTTACTTTTTCACTGTATATATATATATATATATACAGTGAAAAAGTAAAGAATTTTAACTTCAATATTTTATTTATTATTTATATCTGGTGCAAAAAAGCCAAAACGTATTATTTATATATATATATATATATATATATAAATAATAAGAAGTTTTGGCTTTGCACCAGATATAAAAATAATAAATTTAGAGAAAAAAATTAGAAAATACACACAGACAAATCTCTTTGCTTCATATAAGTAAAGGTTAGGATAGAATGTGAGTATGGTCTTAATTTAGTTTTGTTCGTGGATTCAAGCTAAATTATTTCTCCAAATAAAAACGCGGTGTTTAGCTGCCATATTTAATAAAACTGCAAAGACAGCACTGTAACACATAACATATAACACAAAATTATGCAACAAATATTTACAAAAAATCATCTTAAAAGTCATTAAGTTTAAGGGTCTTTGTACTCTCCGTACAGCCAGGTACTCTTCTCTGGACTTTTGTATCCTTAGTAAAGCCTGAAACCCTTCACTCAACTCTGCACATTTCCTTTTCTCTTTCACTCTCTCCCATTATCTTTTCCAAAGTCTAACATTCAAAAAAAAAAAAAAAAATTCCAAAGTCTAACGTAAGATCAACCCGGTTTGAAAGGAGGATCTATCAACCTTGAACTCTTGGCCCGTTGACTATATTTTGTTTCGGGAAGACATGGTGGATCATTACTATACATGAAATTACAAACAAATTATTTTTTTAATTATTATATTACGAAAAACACCTGATATATTTATTTACGAAAAACACCTGATATTGACAAAGTTCAATAATGTCAATGCAGTGTCTTTCTTCTAATCATGAAAATATTTTTAAATGCAAATTGAAAAGATAATTTGTCTGAACAAAATTCCAAATTTAAGTTATTATCATTATACATTAATAATTCCTATTAAGACTAATTTTCAAACTGCAATCTTAATTTTGTTCCACGGTGCATTGTTTAAGTTATAAATTTTTAATTAATAGAAAAGTCTATTGTTTAAATTTTCTTTGTTTACTTAATCACTTCAAGAGTCAAATTTCTATTTATGTCTCTTCGGCGACTAATATGCATGCTTAATATATTTGCCTTAATTTTCTTTACTAAGTAACTGGAATTGAATTATTATTTACAGCATGTATGAAATATAATTACCTCCATTTTTTATTCTCAAATTCTACCTCGTTTTATTTTATATCGGAAATTTAAAAGTAAACAAGTTTATTATCTCAGTAATAAAAATGAATTTTTTTTTTTTATTAAATGTCATAGAAAGGATTAAATATTTAAAAATTATTTAATTAATTGCGTTGAAAAGAACTAATCAAGAAGTATTGTTTTGCTCCCTTTTTAATGTATGACTGTTTTATTCATCACTATTATTTTATTAACATTATTAATGCAATTATTGCATTAATATTATTAATATAATTATTATTGCAATTGTGTACCTTGAAAATGTTTCTAATTCCATGCTTAATACTTTGAATCGTGGCGTAATGGTAATGTACTCTGGTTAGTGGAAAAAAAAAAACATGGGTTTAGTTTCACTGCTGAGGTTCGCTGCCATCACTACTTTGAAAAAATTATCTGCGACTAGGGATTGCAATACCGGTATACCGGGATACCGAATACCGGTATTTTGAGCCATATGTACAATTTTGTAATACCGGTATTCACAAGTTTAAATACCGTTTTCGGTATTTACTAGAAATTTAGAATTCTTATCTGTGAAATTCTAATTTTATCTGTGAATTCTTATCTGAAAACTAGAAATTCTCATCTGTGAAAACAAGGTTGTAGTTGTGAAGAAAGTGTGTAATATTGCGATATTTTTAAATTGGTGAGTTTGTTATTCACATTGTATTTGCATATCATACTTTAGAGTTAAACTATTTTTCAGATTTATTATATATATACTCATAAATAATACCCCATAATAATGAATAAGAACTTAAAAAATCAGTTGATAATACTTCGGTTTGGTTTCATTATTTATATAAAAAGAATATGGTGGCCCAATGTAAAAAAAAATTTGTTCAAGAGTTTTTAGAGTGAATGGAGGAAGTAAAAGCGGACTCCATACACATTTAAAAACGAAATATGATACAAATTTGTTAAAGAGGAAATAATCTAATTGCGATGAAGATACAAACTTAATCACAGATCCTAAGCCCAAGCTATCAGGGATTTTAGATTATTTTGAAAAAAAAAAAAAAAAGATAATTTGGATGAAATTCTAAGTAAAATGACAGCATTAGATGGTTTGCCATTTCGAGTGTTTTTTTGTGATAATTACATTCTCTAATAAAACTGGCAAATAAAACAAAAAAAAAACATGTATTTTCTTTCTTTTTCTAAAATTCCTACTACCGGTATTAAAACCGGTACCCCGGTATTAAGATCTAAAAAATACCAAATATCGGTATTGAACTTTTGGTCCGATATTGCAATCCCTATCTGTGACAGTGTACTTTGAAAACTGTGACAGAGAACCTCGGCAAAGAGACTTAGTGACAGGATAATTTCTAGGTTTATCCAATATGGCATGCGAATACATCTTCAGCAGGGGTTCTTTAAACTGGTGGGAAGGAAATAATAACTGAAATACATAAAAATAGTCCAATAAGCAAGGTTAAGTGGTTTAAGTGGAAGCATCCAATGTCTTGACGATGCTATCCACTTAACAGGCCAATAACTCATTTGTTGATTGTTCAAACATATTTTAATAAATTGTTTTTGTTGTTACCTATAGCTTTATTAGAACTCAATCCATACAAATTTTGCCACTTACCGTAGAAACAAAAGGATCATATAAAAAAATCATAATTACAATGGGAAACGACCAGACATTCTTAACAAAAACAGTCAAAAGTCCTTAAAAACCGTTAAAAACAAGTTAAATGTTCTAAGGATAAAACTTTAAAAAGTTACAAGCAACATAATTAAAAGTCCATGTAATCAGGATATGCTTTTTCTGGCCCTCCAGTAAAGAGTACCCAAATTACCATTCTGATGTAAGTTAGAATCCAGTCTCAACCAAACAAGTAGATGCATTTCCCGTGTATGCATTTTCTATGCAGGTTATACATTTTCTTTGTCGTACTTAAAACACATATATCAGAATTCGCAATCCCTATTTTGGCCAGATGTTCGGTCAGGCCGTCGTATCTAGTACCTAATCCAAAATTTGCAACAACCTCTTTGAGCGCTTTGCCACTATGTTTTTTCCAGTCATCCCCAAATGTCTTCCATACTTTTATTTGGTATTAGATAAAAAATTCCCTAATATACGATAACTTAATTTTGACCCGTATAATTCTCTTAAAAGAGTCAAGAGAGATTGAGACTGTCCAGGAACTTCTTCTATTCCTTTTTTGTTAGATAATCTGTCGTTTTCGAAATTAAAGTAAAATTCCGTTTTAAAGGTGACCGATAAGACAACTTAACCAACCATAAACGATAGGTACTTCTATAATAAAGAGGGCCTTAATTGGTGCACGAAATACCGTAACTAAGTCTCTGGTGGCGAAATAAAAGTTTGGAAATTTAACACTGAAATAAAACAATTAGACAAAAAATGTCAAATTAGAAAATTGTAGGCAATCTTTCAATGATGAACAATCGATACTCAGTAATTGCAAAATGTTCAATAAGAACTTGATAAATTATTGAAATAAAACGACGTATTTATTTATTCAATGATTTCATTGTTTCTATTTGAAAAGATCCTTTCTTCCAAGATAACAAGATTATGCAAATTATATCAAAAACATTTTAAAACTATTCTAATATGCCTATCATTACTTTATGCTAACGAGTAATTTATTTTAATCTATTATATAAAAATTGGAGTGTGTATTCCAATGCAATTTTAAATCTATAGCTCTTAGAGATTCCCTTTTTTTCCAATAATTTATTTTTTATCTGACGCATAAAAAAAATATACAAAAAGCAATTATACTTAATTATTTTCTAATTAGATTTAAAAGTTTTTTCAATGTAAAATAATGCTTTTAAAAATTCTTCTGGAATTTTTTTATTACTTTTTAAATAAAATTATTAATATAAAATTAAACATTCTGAAACTACATTACATGTAAATGAATGAAAACAGATGATAATCTTTTATTCATAAAGAATAATTTGTTTGTTTTTATAAATGTTCTACAAGTTAAATTGCAGTGTATCATCTTCTAATGCTTTTTGTTCCTTTCAAATGTTCTTCTAATGAATTAATTAATTCTAACTAATTCATTTTTAATTGAATAAAAACTGTGATTTTAATGTATTTATAACAATACATTAAAATGTTACAACAATGTTTTATATCGTTATTTTTTGTGCTACATTTGTTAGAATGAATGTAAAGGTTTATTAAATTTAATTATAAGGACCGTGGTCCTAAAAAAAAATTTATCTTTCGTATTTTTGAAAATATTTTTTTTTTGAAATATAAAATTGCCAATTTATCAATGCTAACTTCATTTGAAACATGTTTGTAATTAGAAGTATACATCTACGAACAATAGGTGCAAAGGAAATCCAAGGTATCGATATTATGTTTCACCCTGTATATATATAAACTCAAAGCAGAACTAAATCTCTAAATCCCAGACCAGAATCCACACATAGGTTCTTCAGAAAGAATTCATGTGTATGTGTGTACATTCGGGTGTTTTCATAAATTATACTACTGGCCATTAAAATTGCTACACCAGGAAGAAACGCAGATAACAAAATGATATTTATTGGACAAATATACTATACTGGAAATAACAAGTGATTAAACTTTCAAGAAATTTGGGCGTATAGATCCTGATAAATCAGTACCCAGAACATCCACCTTTGGCAGTAATAACAGCACTTATACGTATGGGCATTGAGTCAAACAAAGATTGGAGGGCATGTACAGGTACAGATGCCCATACAGCTTCAACGCGATGCCACAGCTCATTAATGGTAGTGAAGGGCGTATGGTGACTATCCAGTCGCTCGGCAACCATGGACCAGACGTTTTCTATTGACGAGAGATCTGGTGACAGTGCAAGCCAGGGCAGAGCAAGGGTAGAGTCACGGGTCGTAACACACCAGAAATGTAACTTGCACTGTTCAAAGTGCCGTCAAGGCGAACAAGAGGTGACCGAGACGTGTATCAATAGACCACATACCATCATGCTAGGTGATGGGTTAGTATGACGATGATGAATACACGCTGCCAATGTGCGTTCACCATGATGCCGCCAAACACAGAGGCGACCATCTTGATGCTGTAAACAGAACCTGGATTCATCTGAAAAAAATGACGTCTCGTCATTCGTGCGCCCAGGTTTGTCGTTGATCACGCCATTGAAAATGCTCCTTTCTATGATGCAACGTCAAAGGTAGCCTGCTGCCATGGTCTCAGAGCTGAGAGTTCCATGCTGCTGCAAAGTCGTTGAACTGTTCGTGCAGGCACTTGTTGTCTTGCAAATGACCCCAATTCTTGACTCAGGGCTCGTAACGTGACTGCACGAGCCATTAAGGCTGCCTTCCGGCTGCTAGTAATAGGGGGCCGTTGAGATCCATCACGGCGTTCCGTATTACCGTCCTGAACCCATCGATTCCATATTCTGTCATTGGATCTCGACCGACACGAGCATCAATACTGCGATACGATAAACCGCATTCTCGGTACGCTACAATTCGACCTTTATCAAACTCAGAATCCCGCTGGTACGTATTTCTGCTTCTTACACGAGGCATCATAGCAACTTTTCACCAGGCAACAAAGTTCAAATGCATATGAGAAACCGGCTAGACAATTTTCCTCATTTAAACAGAGTTGTATGCTTTGTCTGATTGCGCTGAAAAGCTAATCATTTGCATATCACAGCACCGTCTTCCTGTCGTTTAAATTACACGTCTGTAGCGTGTCGCCTTCTTGGTGTAGCAATTTTAATGGCCAATAGATAGTAATAAACACTGCTATTTATAAAAAGGTATTAATGCTTATTAATCGATGTTATTGTTTAACATTACTGTATAAAATATTAGACTAGAATAAAAGTGGTATAAAAAGATTTTATTCCGTTCCAGGTCTTGTTCGCACTGAACCACACTTTGCTCCAACACGAGCTGCGAGAAAGTGAGATGCACTCCTCCTACACCACGGAGGACCTGATCCGGCACTACAATTGCGGCGACCTCAACTCGGTGGTGTTCGGCCAGGACACCGCCCCCGTTCCCACGTTGACCAACAACTCCCTGTCGGATGAGGACGCCGCCCTGGCCAGAAACATTGATCTTTACTTCCGCCAGGAACTCATCTACAACAGAAACAAGAGGATGGGAAGCAGGGTGGTGCAGCTCATGGAACAGAACCCGGATCAGAGCCTCTTCTTCGCCTTCGGAGCAGGTAGGCTTTTTTTCAAATATTGATTGGGTGGAAATGGGTGATGAAGTTCGAAAATGTCTTTTGGTGTTTGAATTAGAATCAGAGGAAGCTATTAACTTGACATCACAAGTTTAGAAGTGTTCTTATATTTTCTTAATATAGGCTTTTTCAGGGCTGTCCATGATGTTTTCTAATTTTGGTGATATACTTCAAGAGTTAATAAAGAAAAGTAAAAAAAAAACCAAACAATTTAGCACTAATAGATAATAATATATCTCTAATAGATCGTTCTCGTTCAGTTATATAAAGATAAAGTGATCTATCGCCTAGGTCTCTATCTTTATATAACTGAACGTGAATATACCCTTTTTAATGAATTTAAAAATATTTTTCATAAATGAAGTTGTGTATATTAGTCGATGGGTTACTTTATATTACTTATTTATACTACTACTTATTTCCTAAAACGAGATTAAAACTGTATTACATCAAACATTGAAGACTCAAGAGTAAATCGTAAAAATAAACATAGTTATTATATATAATAAATCGTAATAATAAACGTAGTTATTATGTATAGTAAATCATAGTATTAAACATAGTTATTATATTTCTTTATCACAATGTTCACTTAAGAACATTTTGATAAAATAAGTGTTGCCCTCAAATCAACTACCAACCACTATTCAACTACCGCCTTACAAACTCATACTTCTTTAACTCACAGAGAACACCTTCTAACTTTTTACAAGAGTCTTGTGCCAAGAAATCTTGTAAAAAATTATTCAAGTTGACACTCGAACAAAATCGACTTCTGTCTTGAAGCTTTAAATCCTTAACCCAGATGAATTAGTTATACGTAATTCGTTTATTTCAAATGTTGAATTGAAGATTTAAAAGATCGATGGTTTAAAACCCAACTCACTTTAAAGGACTAAGACATAAATAATTAAGACACCAGAAAGACAAGAAAAAAGTACAAATTGAAGTAGGATTAATTTGTACAAAAATTAAGACAATTCTTAGTATCAAAAATTCTTAAAGGAAAACTTTGTCTTTTGAATTTTCATAGTTATATCATAGTATTGTTACTATTTAAATGTGATTATAAATATTTTGTATGTTTAATATTCTACTTTCATTTTATAATTAATAATTTGTTCAAGAAATATTATGAGTAATTAATATGGGATCTTACATTAAAAATTAGAGTAGATATTTTAAATGTAAAAAAACAAACACCATTTTTATCTTACGCATAATATTTCCATATTAAAAATTTGTTGATTTAAAATATAAATCAAATATTCTTGAAATCCTTCCAAAAAATATTTTTCAAAAATTTGATTCAATTTGACTAATAAAAATTATTTTGATAAAAAAATAAGATATTGAAATTATATTATTATTTATTATACATTATGTTATCATTTTATTAAGCAAAGTAGACATTGATTTTTTTCTATAAAACGAAAGAAATAATAAATATTTTACATAATTAGTTTTTTCGTATAAATTACAGTTGTTTTTCTGATGTTTTTAAATTGTTTTAAATTGTTTGTTAAAATTTTTAAGTAATTTCAATTATTTAACCATCACTATTTCTTAAAATATTTGCACAAAACTTGAATATCTCTTTCTAGATATAATTATCTTTAATTAAATTTTAAAGAAATATTTATTCAGTGATATACAAATAATAAAATTTATTCAAATTTAATTATTTTAATCAAAATTCCCAAAACAAATCTAATTCCCAAGATATCACTAAACACCTGTTTCAATTTTAGTCGTTCACAGTAACTGCAAGCGAAAAAGTACCATGCATTAGTTCCAATAAATCGCATTATAATTAACTATGTTAATGACTCCGAAAATAATACATAAAGAGTTGGAGAAAAATAATAAATTGGTTTCCGCCGAAAGAGCGCGAAGCAAAAGTAATCTGACTATTAATTCACATATTTGCAATAAGAAAAAAAGAAACTAAACTAAATAAATGACTTCTGATTTCTTGCTTTAATCATCCGCTGCTAAGATTTCGCCTTTTGCATTCGTTATTATTATTATTCGTATGAAATTCAATTATCTTTGTGGGTCAAGTATAAATGGAATTGAATATTCTTCCATCTTTTGTTTGGTTCTTGTGCTTTCAGTGCTTTTCCCTTGCTTTTTAACGGGGAGATGTTGTTTCATATTTCAGAGGTATTAAATATGCATTCTCTTATTCTTAGAATAATTTTCGAGAGGTTGAATAAAGAATTGTAATCCTAAATTAATGAGATATTTTGTTTACTGCAATTCCGAATTATCCTGGAAGAAACGTTTTGGTTCGAACTGCAGATTGATTTTATTAATACTGAGTAATGTTTGGATCTTTGTTGATAGTTAAGGTGGTTCTGATTTTTTACCGTTTATAGTATAACCAATATTAGTTTTAATAGCATTTTCGTAAATGCAGGTGATTTATTTCAAACACTGCTGTGTTATTTGCTTATATTTCATTTTAAAAAGACAACAAAAATATGCTGTAAATTTCCATTAATGAAGTATGTTTTACCACAATAGTGTATTATTTCGAACGCCATTTATTCTCTCATATGTAAGTGAACTCAAGGGTTCTGATAACTGAGTGACAAGCGCTGTGTGTTCGATGTCACAGATTTTCGAGTGTCATGGATGTTTACAGTGGCATGGAATTCCCCTTTAAATCGTAAGTTCCAGTCTAATATGACTAAAAGTGTTGGGCTTAGAGCTGACAACCTTACTCCGTAAATAAAGAATTGTAATCCTAAATTATTGAGATTTTTTTTTTACTGCAATTCCGAAATATATCCGGAAGAAACTTTTCTGTTCGAATTAAAGATTGATTTATTTATGTTGAAAAATGTTTGGATCGTTGTTAATAGTTAAGGTGTGTCTGATTTTTTAATACTTTTTAGAATATCAATATTAGTTTTTGTTGCATGTTTTGCAAATGCAGTTGATTCATTTAAAACACTGCTGTTTTATTTGTCTATAATTTATTACAAATCATATCAAAATGTTTACATTATGTAAACTATTAAAATGCTAATTGCATTATGTTAATTATTGAAAAAGTTTGCATTTTAAAACTCACAACAAAACGTTTACTTTATGCTGTAAATTCACATTAATAAAGTATATTTTACAAAAATAATTTAACCCTTTGAATACCATTTATTTTCTCAAGTGTGATTGAACAATTCGGACATCTGATAGTAAAGGGACTAGCTCTTTGCGCTCGATACAACAGGTTTCGTGTTCGAGCATCGGCGGAGCCATGGATGTTTGTAGTGGTATGAAATCCACTTTAAACCGTAACTTCCTGTTTAATATGACTACAAAGAGATGGGTGTAGAGCTGACATCCATACCCCGTAAGAAAAACATCTCATGTTTCGCAGAATAATAACATTTATTCAAATTTAATTATTTTAATCAAAATTGCCTAAACAAATCTAATTCCCAAAATATCACTAAGCACCTGTTTCTAATTTTAGTCTTTCACAGTACCTGCAAGCGAAAGATTACTCTGCATTAGTTCCAATAAATTGCATTATAATAAACTATGTTAATGACTCCGAAAATAACACATAAAGAATTGGGATAAATAATGAATTGGTTTCCGCCAAAAGAGCGCGAAGCAAAAAGTAATCTGAGTAATAATTCACATATTTGCAAGAAGAAAAAAAAGATAACCAAACCAAATAAATGACTTCTGATTTCTTGCTTTAATCATCGGCTGCTAAGATTTCGCCTTTTGCATTCGTTATTATTATTATTCGTTGTGGAATTCAATTATCTTTGTGGGTCAAGTATGAATGGATTTGAATATTCTTCCATCTTTGTTCTTTTTTGTTTGGTTCTTTGCTTTCAGCGCTTTTTCCTTGCTTTTCAACGGGGAGACGTTGTTTCATATTTCATAGGTATTAAATATGCATTCTTATTCTTAGAATAATTTTTCTGAGATTGAATAAAGAATTGAAAACCTAAATTAATGAGATATTTTTTTTTTTTTTACTGCGATTCCGAAATATCCCGAAGAAACTTTTCGAAGAAGGTTTGAACTTCAGTTTGATTTATTAATGTTGAAAAATGTTTGGATCATTCTTAATAGTTAATGTGTGTCGGAATTTTTACCCACTTTTTAGTATAACCAATATTAGTTTTAATTGCATGTTTTATAAATGCAGTTGATTCATTTAAAACACTGCCGTGTTAATTGTTAATAATTCATTTAAAAACGACAATAAATATATGCTGTAAGTTTACATTAATTAAGTATGCTGTACAGAAATAATTTATCATTTTGAATGTTATTTATTTTCTCATGTATAATTGAAGACATCGGGGGTCTGATGGCTGAGTGATTAGCACTCTGACGCTTGATACAGCAGGTTTCGAGTCCCGCCGGGGACATGGATGGTTGTAGTGGTTTGGAATCCACTTTAAGCCGAGGTCCCGGTCTAGCATGTCTAACGTAGCGCTGACAACCCTACCCCGTAAGAAGAAAACGACATCTCATGTATTGGAACCTGCAAGTAGACAGAAGTCCTTGGGTCACCTTGGGACTGTCGTGGCATTGAAGATTTTGATTTGGTTTGTCGCTCTGCTGTCATATTGGGAGCAGTTTAGGCTAATTAGACCGATACCTACAATTTAATGTGGATTCAGAACTACTAAAAATATGCATGCCACCGACATTATTCAAACTTGAAGCCTGTGATAGCAAAAGCCAGAACGTTAGCCAGTTAGCCATCAGGCTGTACCCGCCATTGAAGAAGAACTGAGCACGTCACATGTTATTTTGTGATGTTTCCTGTATGGGAGAAATGTATTATGTATTTCCTGTAGAGAATGCACTATAATATCATTGGCATCGCCAAATATTGCTTTTCATTTTCATGTGACTGCAAAATACTTTTTAATAAAGAAACTTTTGAATATTTCAGTTACATTTTGAAAACCTTAATTTCTGATGATAAATTACATACAATTTAATACGATTGCATAAGTGATAATATTAGCAAAAATATTTTAATTCAGAAGAATTATATTAATTGAGTAATATTTTACTTTCAATTTCAAGCATAAAATATTCAATGGTAACTACCATTGAATATTTTCAGTAGAAATATATAGTATAATATACAGTTAACAAAACATTATCCATGACATCCTTCTGTATGAATTTCTTAGAAATTAACCATAGCAGGATTCAGGCCCATTCAAGCTTTAAACTTTTAACTCGGATGACTAAAACTTGCCAATATCTAAAAGATACGAATAGCTTATCTTGTGTGACATTGCATTATTAATTGGTACTTCTAAACAGTAATTAATAAAAATGACGAATTATTCTTACAAAATTGTATAGCTAAATGACTTATTTTATAACACAACCTTTTATTTTAAAGCGAAAAGTAACTGAAAACCTTAACTCTAAGTGGCGAATAATAAAGACCACTAAACCGTTTCATGCCGTTTCTTCTCTGTCACTAGGTTTGATATTGATTACTCTACCTCACAACTCATACTTGTACCCCTGACCACGTAGCCCCTTACTTGTAAAAAGATTAAGGGGGGGGAGATAATGATAAAGAAAAATATTCCAATTACAGAATTCCATGAGTACGATAAATTACAAAACAGGAAAGAAAAATAGGATATACGTTAGTACCCTGTAACTAACATTTAGCATAAGTGAAACGTGAAAATGGCGATAAATCTGGGAAAAATAACTAATGCATAGGATACAAAATAAAATGACTTCTTTCATTAGGTGAAGAATGCTGTTTGGAGTAAAAGAATGAGAGTCGAATTTCTTTTCCAATGGTAATTGTTTCCTGGCATGATAAATTGTTCATTTTCTTCTATAAAGGTCATTAATTTGATGATTTTCAATCGGGTCCATGAGTTATAAATTATATTTCTGTGGTACTATATTTCTGTGGTATTATGATGCAATGGTTTTCAGGTTCATTTGGAAGGATGCCATGATTATGTAAGAAAAATAGTGCATAGTGGAATGGTTTTCCAGAAGCAGAAATCATCTTATGTGAGAATGAATCTTTTAAGGTATATTGGGAATGGGCTATGACCACTTAGCATAATTTCTCCTCTAGAAAGAATTCTGTGATTTTTTGAAACTTTAGGCATCTGTTCGAAATTTTTCACCCTGTATTGCTTTAACAGTATTCCTGTTACCAATCCTGTAATAAGCAAATATTTAAGTTATTTTTAAGAAGGGAAAATTAATATGTAAGACAAATTGAGTAGCCATCTACAACGTTTAATTTTTTTATCTGCATACTCATTGCAAAAATATCGTGTGTGTGCTTTTATGCAAAGAAGTTGAATAGAGTCATTGTTTAAGAGTATTTGGATTTCTAAAGAATTACTGAATTTCCATGGCTATTAGATGAGAGGTTTCAGGATTAAAGATGGTAGATAGATTTGATTAGCTGTCTTTCCAAACTGATACTGGGGCATTTAGAATTTTCGATAAATCTAAGACCTTTTTTTTTGACACCAACAAGTTCAGCTTGGAAAAAATGTTTTTGGAAAGTTTTCCCTTTCATTCAAGAATTAATTTGTCATATATGAAACAGCAAAATGTACATTCTGTGCCGACTTCAGATTTAGAGTCATTAGTGAAAATATTAACTGCAGATTTATATTTAAAGTGGTTATGAATGTGGATTTTGAAACCTATGTTGAAATTTGCTGAATGTACCCTGTAGTCTTTTGTTTTTATACTCGTAATCACTAGGATTAAAATTAGTGTCATATATTGTAAACATTTATTTATTTATTTCTATAAAATTCGCTTCATGTTTAACTGTCAGATATAAAGATGGTATTCCAATAATTACTGGAAAGGCTAAAGTTGGAGTTGTATGATAAGTTCCGGTGATAAAAATTAAAAAAAAAAGATATTTGAATTGAGGTAGGTATTCTTGTTTGTCTGGCTGTAAAATTGGTTGACGATACAATTGCTCCGTGTGAAATCATGCAGTCTGTAACTGTTCTGTAGAGTATTTTGTGTTCTTCATTGATTCCATACATGTTGCCGGTAATTCTATTAAAAAGCGCAATTCAGTTGAAATTTTCATCTAAAATGATACTTAAGTATTTGAGAATTTTCTTGCTTCTGATTTATTTATCATTTCAGTGAATCGTTGAACCAATTTGTAGTTTACCGAATAGAATGTGAGTTTTTTTCCCTTTGAAATAGTAAGATAATATTTCACTGTCTATATTTTGAATTTATTCTGTAGCCCTGAGTTCTTTGAGTAGTCCCTCCCTTATATTGCTTTACATGCCAAAATCATCAGCAAATACCTATAAATGAATATCTATTAATTATTGAATAATAATTTATTATTTCATCGGCTTTTAGGTTCCAAAAAGTTGGAACATTGAAATATCCCTATGGAGTAACCCTAACCTAGTGACTATTTGTGAAAACTGGTCCTTCACTGGTAGGAATTGCTACTCTTCTATTGTTAAGAACAACAAGCACAGTTTCTGTAATAATAGTTTTTCTATTATTAAAAATAATTTATTTATGTTTAACGAGTCCTTTAATGTCTATTGAGATAAAAACGGAATATTTGCCTTCAGACTGAGTTATTTATAAAATTATTTATTTTTATAAGTGCATAGTCAACTGATTTTCCTTCTGTTCACAGAAAATGATGATTGAACAAGTCTACAGATTAGCTTTTGCTGCAGAAGTTTTTCGAAAATGTTTCCTAATTTGTACGAAGTAGAAAAATTGATCGAACGAAATTAAAGCTGGAAAAATCTTTACCTTTTTTTCTCTGAAATAGTACAATGAATCCTATCTTAAGACTTTTGGGAATGAGGGGGATAAAGAAGAATTTATTGAAGTGATTTAAAAATACTGATGAAATAAGATTGCAGACAATCTGTAAAAATTGTACAATCAATGTCATTGTAACTGGGAGCGTTTCTTTGGACAGCGTTTAAATTAACTGTTTTAGTTCAGAAGATTTAAATTAGTTTTCTTGAAATATTTCTTTTTCATTTGTTATTTTTACGTCTCTGGTGAGGGATTCTCTAGCGTGTAAATTCTTTTAAGAACTTTCAGTGCTATACCTTTAACATTTCCTTCAAGTCGATCACCAATTTCTTTAAACAGAAATTTTTGTACAGAATATTTTTCCATGTGGATTTAAGAATTAGTTCCTTGTAAAGTGTTCTTTGCTTATAATATGTAAATAATCGGATTTGTGGCTTTGGATTCAACTTCATTTTTTTTTTTTTTTTGTTATCGTCTTCTGATTGTTATTAATTCGCTTTTCTTTATTGCTGTAATTCACTATTCCACCAAGTTACTTTAGGTGTGGCCTATACCTTTTTACCATAGGAACATGTATAAGAGTTAAAGATTTCCTTTTGTAGACTTTTCGGTCGCTACTTTTAGTTTTTATTTGTTGCTCGAGAGCAAAATTTGTCGGAGTAATTATGGAATTTTTGGAGGGAAGTGTTTAACAAATTTGCACTGCCCACCATAGGTTGATATTGATTATTGCTGTGTTGTTGCTTTTTTTATTAAAATGTCTTTAATTTCACTTTTACTGCAAATTTTGAATATACCCAAAATTTGGAAGTTTTGGCAATTTTATTATATACGTGTAGGCGGAATCAATCAGGAGTAAATTGGCATTTGCATAAAATGCCTAGAAATCTTCATTGAAATTTTGACAAACTATCGAAATTTTACAACTGATAATGCATTAATTAATACTTAAACCTACACATAATAGTATTTTAAAATGTCATCAAGACCTTTAAAATATTATTAGTATAAAGCTTTTCTATAAGCATAATAATATAACGTTGTAAATCATTAATTAAAAAAGAACTTTACAAACAATGGGTTCTAAATATCTTGCAACTCTATATATTTTATTAACTTACTTCAATTTTAGTACACAGCAAATCTTAAAAAGTAAACGTTTGAGTCAAATCATTTTACGATTCTGTTTATTAATATTCGATTCATAAAATAAATATTAAACTCGTTTTTCTTACACATAATTGATTAGATATTGCTATTTATTTACTCTTCTTTAACTATTTTATTTTATGCCTTTTAATAAATAATCTATGTAATTATTAATTAAAATTTTTAAGCTGTCTTCTCATTTATTTGAGTAATAATGTGCTCTTCTTGTTTGTTTTCTTATATTTTTATCTTTTTATTTGGGATCCACAAGCATTAGAGAACACGAAATGTATTTAGTTACAAAACAAGATGTAAATACATATAATTTAAAAAGTATTTTCGTAAAAGATAATCCCTTTCATTCTAATGCTAACAAGATCATTTTAGACACGACATTATTACTATTTATATTAAGTGCATAGATTGAATAAGCGAGGGAGGAATTCTCTAAATGCAGGTAATGTCACGTTTTAATATGAGTTCAGATTATTCCATTACATCTTGATCCCACGAGTATAATAAAAACAATAAACTATAAATAATGGCCCGCAAATGTGGCAAATGACAGGCAAAACTGGTAATTTAATTTCTTTCTCTCTCATAGTAAAGGTTAGAGGCATATATGCTTGTGGTCTTGATTCAGTGTTATTTTAGGGAAGGACTGAATAATTTATATATATAATATAAAATACGTTTAACTGTCATATTTATTAAAATTTTCTAAAACAGCACTGCACAACTGCAACACATAACACACAAAACACAATTATATTAAAAATATTTACAAGATCATCTTAAAAGCATGTTTGTTTAAGGGTCTTTGCACCCTCACTGAAACTCTGCTCTTGACTGTTGTACCATCCATACTACCTGGAACTCTTCACTCGACACCGCTCACTTCCTTTTTCTTTTTTATCCCTCTCCCATTATCGGTTAAAATCTAACGATCAAAATGAAACGTGCAACATCCAAAGTCTAACGTACTGGTCAAGCCGTCCTGAAAGGAGAATCTATCAACTTTGAATTCAAAGTTGAAGCCCTACTCCTATTTATGATGCAGTGTGACACCGAAAACATCAAGCAAACACTGAAAATTTGGTCCCCAAGATTATGAGATTATATGTTATATAGGCTCACGACTTTTTAGGTTCTAAGGTGGTCCTAAGTGACTTTTAGTATATCCTAAATTATTCAAAATCGTAACAGATTCTAAGCCCAATGTCTTAACATAAACGGAATATAACATATTTCCGAATTTTTATTTTGTCTTTCTGTGTTATCAGACTATCCACAAAGATAACGAAAATGTCATTACACAGTTTGTTTTTATTTTTATTTTAGAATCGTAGGGGCCTGAATGGCCGAGTGGCTAGCGCTCTGGCGCTCGGTACCACAGGTTTCGGGTTCGAGTCCCGGCTGTGGCATGGTTGTTTGTAGTGGTTCGGAATCCACTTTAAAAGTAGGTCCCGCTTAAATAGGATCGTAGAGCATTGCGGGGGCATTGTTACTCCGCGTCCGTGGCTTATCTTCAAGTTACACGCTCGCCCTGGGTAATGCAAAGTGAGTACGTCTGTGCAGCACTTGCCTAAAGGCATCCAAAGACCAAGCTGTCTATGTTTGCCCGCTGCATTAGAAAGAAAGAAAAAAATTTTAGAGTCGTAATCATTCTTTTGAGCATTTTTACTATTTAAATGACATTTAATGAATAATTGTTAAATGACATTAATTTTACATCGTGATTAGAAAAAAAAATATTCTCAAGAAATTGTTAAAATAATTAATACAACTATTTTAGCATGATAAAAATAAAAACCTGCAGCAAAATTATATATTGCATTTTATAAGAGACTTTTAGTTGAACATTTTCTTTCAGATATAATATTTAGAATTAAGAAAAGCCCATAGGTAAAAAATGATAAAAGTTTGCATATTATTTAACTACTTTAATTAATATTTGTTATTATAATTATCATTCAAAAATTCGTTTTCTATAAGATTGCATAAACAAAATAACTTAGTTATTCTCTAATATACTACATTTTCAGAAATACACTGAAATGTTAAAAAAAAAATAGTCATTAAATTTCTTTAAATGCAACGTATTTATTTCAAGTAAAATACATATATTTGAGTGGGTTTTAAATTACATTTTATATTTTGTTTATTTTTAAGAAATTATTTTTATATTTACTTAAAATAAATTAATTCATATATTAAAAGTATAAATTACAATATACGTTTATATTATGTTTTTTGATTAAATCTAAAATATAATACACCTTGATTATAATTTTAAGTAACTTTAAATTTATTTTTCATTTACTGTTCATTTTTATAACAGTTATAAAGAAAATTCAACACAATTATTGAAATTTTATTCAACATACGTAAGATAATGTCTAAAAATAGCCTTAATTAAATTATATTTTTAACTGTTGAAAATATTTAGTTCATAAAAGACATATTAAAATGCATATTATTATTACGAAGTGACTACATTTGGACTTAAATTTGAAATATTTTTTTAGTTTTAAATGTTTTACGTTTATTACTTTTTTTATCTCATACCAATATAAGAAAAGTAAATGATATTTCAATACGAAGTTTAATAAAAGGAAGTTAGAAATTAATTTTTGTTTTAGATATTTTTACAATTATTCATTTTTATTTAATACCAATATAAAAAAAATATATGATATTTCAATACGAGGTTTAGTAAAAAAAAAAAATTTGAAATTAGTTTTAATATTAGTTAAATTTGCATTTATTAATTTTTTCTTATTTCAATATAAAAAAAGTGCACGATATTTCAATACGAAGTTTAGTAAAATAAAATTAGGAATTAGTTTTTTGTTTTATTTATTTTTTGCATTTAAGAAACATCTTGTAATGATCCTTTATTTAAAGAATCTAGCACGACATTAAAGTATTCTATAATAGAATATTTTTAACTACGTTTCCAAATTTAATTAACTAAAAGCAATATTAGTGCTAGTTAAACATAACTTAATCTTAAAAACAAAACGAATCAAAAAACTTTTATTAACTATTCATTCCCATAAAATGCAGGCTATAATTTCTTAGGTAATGATTCTCATAATAAAGATAAAATACTATTGACTCGCCTTTAAATTGCCTTCTCCCCTTTCATTTACCTTTCCTTATCTTAAACTGCTGAAAACACCATTTTCTGTTAAAATTGCTCCCAATAAAATATATTCCTTGATGTGCTTGATAAAATTGATTCATCTTTTATGCATTTCAATACCAAATGACTGCTGTAATAGAATTAAAGTACCTCGGTGGCGTTTGTCGTCGTAAAAAATCGTTCTCCCTACAGATCGCCTTAGGGCTTTTAATACTGAACTTATCTTCTGCAAGCCGTTAAATATTTTAAAGAATGTTTCAGCAAACACAATCGATTTAATTTAGTGATGAATTGCTAGAATTTATTCAATTATTGCAAAGTGAATTGATTAAAAAGAAGGAAAATTTACTTTTATCCGAATGCAATAAAGAAATGTTAATTTTCATTGAACTCAACTAAGTTGTCAAACTAAGGTTTAATGCAAATAGCCCCGAAGAAATATGTATTTTTCTTACAGATAATGTTAATAAAAAATATTAATTAAAACTGCAACCTCATTTATTGACATTTTAAAATATAACTGTATTTAAGTGTTTTAATATAAAAAATATACATTTATTTGAAAACGTAGAATTTTCTATTTTGTAATAAAGATTACATTCTACATTCATTACATTCTTAAATATTAGGTATTTATTGAAATTTTATTCAACATAGATAAAATAATGGCTTACATAATCTTTATTAAATTATATTTTCCTTTGTTAAAAAATATTTAGTTGATAAATGGCATATAAAAATTTATATTATTATTACGAGTTTATGACATTTTTGGACTTAAATTTCAAATAAAGTTTTTGTTTTGACTATTTTTACATTGATAAATTTTATTTCATGTAAATATAAAATTATACTAGTATGATGTTTCAATACGACGTTTAGTAAAATAAAATTAGAAATTAGTTTTTGTTTTAGCTATTTTTACATTTATTCATTTTTATCTCGTACCAATATAAAAGTATGGTATTTCAAACATTACGTTTAGTAAAAGAAAGTTTTTGTTTTACTTATTTTTTGCGTTTGAAAAATCATCATTGTAATGATCCTTATTTAAAGAATGTAGCGCGATACTGAAATATTTTATGAGAAAAAATCTTAACTAAGTCTAGAAATTTAATTAACTAAAAGTAATATTAGTGCTAGTTAAGCATAACCTTAATCTTAAAACTCAACGAATCAAAAAAATTTTAATTAACTATTCCTTCTCATAAAATGCAGGCTATAACTTTCTTAGATAGTGGTTCACATAATAAAGATACAAATACTATTGACTCGCATTTAAATTGCCTTCCCTTTCATTTACCTTTCCTTATCTTAATCTGCACAGCTGAAAAAACACCGTTTTCTGTTAAAATTGCTCCAACACAAATATTCCTTGATGTGTTTGATAAAATTGATTCATCTTTTATATGCATTTCACTACCAAATGACTGCTGTAATAGAATTAAATTACCTCGGTGGCGGTTGTTGTTCGTAAAAAATCTTTCTCCCTACAGATCGCCTTGGGGCTTTTAATACTGAACTTATCTTTGCCAAGCAGTTAAATAACTTAAAGACTGTTTCAGCAAACAGAATCGATTTGATTTAGTGATGAATTGCTAGAATTTATTCAATTATTACAAAGTGAGTTTATTAAAACAAGGAAAATTCGCTTATCCGAATACAATAAGAAATGTTAATTTTCATCAAAACTAAGGTTAATGCAAATAGCTCTGAAGAAATATGCATTTTTCTACAGATAATGTTAATAAAGATTTTAATTAAAAGTCGAACCTTATCTATTGTCATTTTCAAATATATTTAAGTATTCTAACATATAAAAATAATATTTATTTCAAAAATATTTTTTATTTTGTAATATGTGACTTTTTTTATTTTACGAACTCATTTCAACAAGAAATTAATTAGATTATACAATTAAACAATATCTTATTGTGTACATATTGATAATAATTTGACAATAAGGCATATGTACATATAATTTAGAATAAATTTACTGCTTTTTATCTCATGCCAATATAAAAAATACACGATATTTCAATTCGATAAATTTGTTTTTTTGTTTTAGGTATTATTAAATTTATTAATTTTTATTTCATACCAATATAATACGAAAGTATAACATATTTAAATACGACGTTTAGTAAAAAAGAAAATTAGAAATTAGTTTTTATTTTAATTATTTTTACATTTATTAATTTTTATCTCATACTAATATAAAAGTATATGATATTTCAATACGAAGTTAAGTAAAAAAAAAATTAGAAATTAGTTTTTTTTTTTGTTATTGTTTTAGTTATTTTCCATTTATTAATTTTTATCTCATACCAATATTAAAATATAATATTTCGATACGAGATTTAGTAAAAGAAAAGTAGAAATTTAGTTTTAGTTATTTTACATCTATTAATTTATATCTCATACCAGTATAAAAAGTATATGATATTTCAATGCGAGGTTTAGTAAAAGAAAATTAGAAATAAGCTTTAGTTTTACTATAGTTTCTGCATTTGGAAAATATCATTGTAATGATCCTTTATTTAAAGAAATGTAGCACGTTGTGAAAGTATTTTATAAGAAAATAATATTAGCTGCGTTTCCAAATTTAATTAACTAAAAGTAATATTAGTTCTTAGTTAAACATAACTTAATCTTAAAACAAGACGAATTTAAAACATTTAGTAATTATTCTTTCCCATAAAATGCAGGCTATAATTTTCTTAGATAATGATTCACATAATAAAGATAAAATACTATTTACTAACATTTAAATTGCCTTCCCTTTCATTTACCTTTCTTTATCTAAAACGGCTGAAAACACCATTTTCTGTTAAAATTGCTCCAACAAACGGTTAACACAAATATTCCTTGATGTGTTTGATAAAATTGATTCATCTTTTATATGCATTTCAATACCAAATGACTGCTGTAAAAGAATTAAAGCACCTCGGTGGCGTTTGTTGTAAAAATCCTTCTTCCTACAGATCGCCTTGGGGCTTTTTAATACTGAACTTATCTTTCGCCACCAACCTTAAATAATTTAAAGACTGTTTCAGCAAACAGAATCGATTTGATTTAGTGACGAATTGCTAGAATTTATTCAATTATTGCAAAGTGAGTTCATTAAAAGAAGGAAAATTCGTTTATCCGAATACAATAAAGAAATATTAATTTTCATTGAATTAATATTTCTTTATTGTAAATTAATATTCCAGAAGAAATATGCATTTTTCTACATATAATGTTAATAAAAATATTAATTAAATCTAAAACTTCATTTATTGACTTGTTCAAATATAACTGTATTTAAGTATTTTAATATATAAAAAAAACGTTTATTTCAAAACATATATATTTTCTATTTTGCAATATGAGATTTCTTAATTTACAAAGCCCTTATAAATCTTTATTTTATTTTTAAACTTTCTCTATTAACCAAAATATTGTAATAAAAATAACCTAAATAATTTGACAAACATGTGGTAAAAAATTTATATTATTTTTTTTTTTTTTTACCTGGCGCTCTGTACCACAGGTTTCGGATTTGAGTCCCGGTGATGCAATGGATGTTTGTAGTTGTTCGAATCCACTTAAACCGTAGGTCCCAGTTTAATATGACTATTGAGTGTAAGGTTGACAAATCTACCCCTTAAAAAGGATAAAAAATTCTCATGTTTCGTATATATATGATATTTCAATACGAGGTTCAGTAAAACAAAATTATAAATTAATTTTTATTTTACTTATTTTTTTGCGTTTGGAAAATATCATTGTAATGATTCCTGAATTACAGAAAGTACCACAATATTAAAGTATTTTTAAAAGAAAATAATCTTCGCTACGTTTCCAAATTTAATTAACTAAAAGCTGTATTAGTGATAGTTAAACATAACCTAATCTTAAAAACAAGACGAATTAAAAACTTTTACTAACTATTCATTCCCATAAAATGCAGACTTTTAAAGCTATAATTTTTCTTAGATAATGTTTCCCATTATAAAGATAAAAGACTATTTACCTCCATTTAAATTGCCTTGCCTTCCCTTTCATTTACCTTTCCTTATCTTAAACTGCTGAAAACACCATTTTCTGTTAAAATTGCTCAGACAAACTGTTAACACAAATATTCCTTGATGTGTTTGATAAAATTGATTCATCTGTTATACGCATTTCAATTTTGAATATAATAGTTTGAATAGAATTAAAGTACCTCGGTGGCGTTTGTTGTGGCGTAAAAATCATTCTCCCTACAGATCGCCTTTGAACTTTTAATACTGAAGTTATCTTTTACAAACCACGATAAATAATTTAAAGACTGCTTCAGCAAATAGAATTCATTTGATTTAGTGATGAATTGCCAGAATTTATTCCATTATTCCAAAGTGAGTTTGTTAAAGGAAGGAAAAGTCGCTTATCTGAATATATTAAAGAAATGTTAATTTGTATTGTATTCAATTAAGTTGTCAAACTAAGGTTAATGCAAATAGTCCCGAAGTAATATGCATTTTTCTGCAGATAATGTTAATAAAGATATTAATTAACAGTCGAACTTGATTTATTGACATTTTCAAATATAACTGTATTTAAGTATTTTAATATAAAAATAACATTTATTTCAAACCATATATTTTTATTTTGTATTATGTGATTTTTTTAATTTAGAAACTCATTTCAACACTATCTTATTTTGTGCATATTGGTAACTATTCGTCATTCAGGCCTATGTAGATATAATTTAGATTGAATAAAATTTATTTATTCTTTTATAATGTATTTTCAAATGAATTTAAAAATGCTATAGAAATCTTTATGAGCTACTGAAATGAATCAGGAAACTCATTTCAACAAGAAATTAATCATACGACAATTGAACAATATCTTTTTTGTGTACATAAGTGTTATTAATTTGCCGGTATATGTAAATCTAATTTACAATAAGTAAAATTCCTTCATACATTTATAATGTATATTTAAATGAATTTAAAAGTGCTTCAGAAATTTGTATGATTTACTGAATTGAATGAGAAAACTCATTTCAACAAATTAATCAGACGACAGTTAAACAGTATCATATTGTTTACGTATTGGTAACAATTTGTCAATTTGGCGTATGTATATATAATTTACAATAAATGAAATTAATTTATGCTTTTATAATGTATTTTTAATGAATTTAAAAATACTACAGAGTATGAGTTAGCATGTAGATTATAATTTATGAAAGACAGAAGAATTTGTTTGAAAAGTACCACGGTGCATAAATTAAATAAAAACAGATAAATAGAAAAACTTCACAATTTTCAGTATTGTGTAAAAGTTCTAAAAAACACAAATTCGAACATCCATCGGGACAGTTACAATGGTGGTAAAAGATCATTTATTTTGATTGAAAGCAAATCCGAATCCATTGAACTTGAGTAATGGAACATGGTATCAGAACTTTCTTAGTTTATTCCACATCCACCGCTAGAATTTTAACTCTGAAAGTGCAGTTCTGTGATATTTTGTAGTCCAGAAAGTCAGGATTTCTTTTACAGCTTCCATCTGTACTTCGATAATGTCTTTTACATTCCGAGAAAAGTCTAGATTTAGTTGATGGATCGCCAGAAATCGGTAATTTGTTTCCATCAGCACTGAATCGATATTTCTGTGGAAAGTCTTTATGGTTCGGTAGAAAGTCACGCCATTGACTTGATGGATGTTTGGGAATTTAATGGGTTTTTTTTTCAATGAACCTATATAATACTTCATTATTACTCTTTAGTAAATAATAGATTAACATGAATTTAAGTCGATTTAAATAAATTTATGGAATAAAATCTAATTATTATTGAAGAAAAATAGAGGACTCTTTATTAAATCTGAATAAAACTCATAAGAAGTTTCGCATTCTCAAAAATAACTAACTAATAAAATATTTATAAACACTTTCAGTCTAAATTAATCTCTCTAATTATTTGAGATTTTCTATGTTAGTTTATAAAAATAATACAATAATTGTACAAATTTTAGAATATGTTTCGTATTTTTTTTCTAAATTACAGACTACTACTGTGCCCAAAAAGAAGACTAATTATTTTTTTTTTTCAAAAACTTTTTATTTATTTTTCCAAATTTATTTCATCGCCTTCAAAGTAATCCCCGCCGGACACAATGCACTTAAGCCAACTTTTTTTCCAATCCTCAATGCATGCTGAAAAGTCATCGGCAGGGATGGCCTTCAAAGCGTGCGGCGATTCACGTGGAATCTCTTCAATTAACTCAAAAGTATATTTTGAAGTCAAATTTCACTCAGATGTCAAGGATAGCAATTTTGAATTAAAAGCAAAGTCTTACTTTTTGGACACAGTAGCATTATTTTCTTGGAATTATATTTTTGAATACAATTAACTTAATAATGCAAATGTATTGATGCATGACAATAAAGTCAGTGAGTCATGAGTAAATCATATGAGATCATGAGTCATGCTATGAGATCATGAGTCATATGAGATCATGAGTCATATTTTAGTATATGTTTCATATTTTTTCTAAATTAGAAAATATTATTTTCATCGAATTATATTTTTGAATAAAATTAACTTAATAATGCATATGTATTGATGCATGACAATAAAGTCAGTGAGTCATGAGTAAATCATATGAGATCATGAGTCATGCTATGAGATCATGAGTCATATTTTAGTATATGTTTCATATTTTTTTCTAAATTAGAAAATATTATTTTCATCGAATTATATTTTTGAATACAATTAACTTAATAATGCACATGTATTGATGCATGACAATAAAGTCAGTGAGTCATGAGTAAATCATATGAGATCATGAGTCATGCTATGAGATCATGAGTCATATATTTTTAGTATATGTTTCATATTTTTTCTAAATTAGAAAATATTATTTTCATCGAATTATATTTTTGAATAAAATTAACTTAATAATGCATATGTATTGATGCATGACAATAAAGTCAGTGAGTCATGAGTAAATCATATGAGATCATGAGTCATATGAGATCATGAGTCATATTTTAGTATATGTTTCATATTTTTTTTCTAAATTAGAAAATATTATTTTCATCGAATTATATTTTTGAATACAATTAACTTAATAATGCACATGTATTGATGCATGACAATAAAGTCAGTGAGTCATGAGTAAATCATATGAGATCATGAGTCATGCTATGAGATCATGAGTCATATTTTAGTATATGTTTCATATTTTTTTCTAAATTAGAAAATATTATTTTCATCGAATTATATTTTTGAATAAAATTAACTTAATAATGCATATGTATTGATGCATGACAATAAAGTCAGTGAGTCATGAGTAAACTCATATGAGATCATGAGTCATGCTATGAGATCATGAGTCATATTTTAGTATATGTTTCATATTTTTTTCTAAATTAGAAAATATTATTTTCATCGAATTCTATTTTTGAATACAATTAACTTAATAATGCACATGTATTGATGCATGACAATAAAGTCAGTGAGTCATGAGTAAATCATATGAGATATGAGTCATGCATGAGATCATATGAGTCATATTTTAGTATATGTTTCATATTTTTTTCTAAATTAGAAAATATTATTTTCATCGAATTATATTTTTGAATAAAATTAACTTAATAATGCATATGTATTGATGCATGACAATAAAGTCAGTGAGTCATGAGTAAATCATATGAGATCATGAGTCATGCTATGAGATCATGAGTCATATTTTTAGTATATGTTTCATATTTTTTTCTAAATTAGAAAATATTATTTTCATCGAATTATATTTTTTGAATACAATTAACTTAATAATGCACATGTATTGATGCATGACAATAAAGTCAGTGAGTCATGAGTAAATCATATGAGATCATGAGTCATGCTATGAGATCATGAGTCATATTTTAGTATATGTTTCATATTTTTCTAAATTAGAAAATATTATTTTCATCGAATTATATTTTTGAATAAAATTAACTTAATAATGCATATGTATTGATGCATGACAATAAAGTCAGTGAGTCATGAGTAAATCATATGAGATCATGAGTCATGCTATGAGATCATGAGTCATATTTTAGTATATGTTTCATATTTTTTTCTAAATTAGAAAAATATTATTTTCATCGAATTATATTTTTGAATACAATTAACTTAATAATGCACATGTATTGATGCATGACAATAAAGTCAGTGAGTCATGAGTAAATCATATGAGATCATGAGTCATGCTATGAGATCATGAGTCATATTTTAGTATATGTTTCATATTTTTTTTCTAAATTAGAAAATATTATTTTCATCGAATTATATTTTTGAATAAAATTAACTTAATAATGCATATGTATTGATGCATGACAATAAAGTCAGTGAGTCATGAGTAAATCATATGAGATCATGAGTCATGCTATGAGATCATGAGTCATATTTTAGTATATGTTTCATATTTTTTCTAAATTAGAAAATATTATTTTCATCGAATTATATTTTTGAATACAATTAACTTAATAATGCACATGTATTGATGCATGACAATAAAGTCAGTGAGTCATGAGTAAATCATATGAGATCATGAGTCATGCTATGAGATCATGAGTCATATTTTAGTATATGTTTCATATTTTTTTCTAAATTAGAAAATATTATTTTCATCGAATTATATTTTTGAATAAAATTAACTTAATAATGCATATGTATTGATTGATACATGACCATAAAGTATGTGTAAATGCTCTTAATAAATTAAACGATATAATATTATTTATCCATTTTGTAAAACGTTTAAAAATGTCATATTTGACATTTATACATTCTCTATGATACAATCTCTATCAATTTGACTTCATGTTATTGCATAAAAATTATTGTAATACTACTAAAAAAATTTATGAGATTTATTTATATAATTCATTATATGATATTCATGTATGGATTAATATTTTAGAAAATGAATTAATTTGATTAGTTGAAGTATAATTAGTATACAGCTACAAGTATAAGCTATATGCAAATATTAACAAAATATTCACAAATTTATTTAATCATTATTATTTTAAATTAAAGTTTATTTTACTTCATATTTCCAAAAGGGATAATATTTCCATTAATCAAAAATTCTTTGAATTTGTTGACCATTGAGACTAATTTTTTAAGAATTAAATCTAATTTTTTTCCTGAATTACTAAGCATTTTATAAGCAAATATGATTGATTTCTGTAATCTTTTAAAGCTATAAAATGTGAGGAATACATATAATGCAATAAAGGTTTGGAATTCTGTAAGATTTATGTTTTATTTGTGAAGTTAGGAATTGTTTTGATTAACTTAATATTAACTAATATTTTTAAAAAACGCCATTCATTATAGAGAAAAAAAAATCATAGGACAAATTGCTTTATGTAATAAATAAATAAAATATGTTAATCCTATTTGCACTAAATTAAATGATTTTAGCACGCCTCTGAACTTTTCGAAATGGAATTATTTAATTACGGAAAAAATATCTCACTACAAAATGGAAAAAAAAAAATCTATTAATTAGTGTAACGATCTTAATTAGTTATTCAACAGAAAAAGCTCTAAAAGTTACCATGCATTTTCGCATTTTCTCAGTACAAACACATACATCTTAATGAATGATAAAAAAAAAATGAGACAGCGCTGCATTAAAATATTTATTTCTTCATTTACTTCATCAATTTTTTAATTAATTCTGTCTCATTCATAATTTTTTTATGTGTACTCAAATTCTATTAACAGTATTTCCAAGCCTAACATTGAAACATGAACAGAATGAGTTGCCACCAGTTATTTTTCCAAACTGATAATCATTTGTTGAATTTTCTTTGTGATTTACTGTTTCATTGCAGTTGTTCACGTCAATTGTCGTTTATAGATTTTCTTTTTCATGAAATTTTCACCAAAATTTATTTCCGTATAATATAAATTTTGCTTAAATTCTTTTTTATTTATCTGAAAAATATTTCTACATATGTTTTTTTCCAAGACATCACAATTAAATTCATTATTTTGTGATAATTAACTTATTTTTTCTTTTTATAATTTTTTTATATTTCTGAAGCGTATTTATTTTCTGAGAAATTTTTTGAAAACTCCAAAACATATCAATACATACTGATAGATTTAAATCTGCTCTGCAGTAAATTAAATTTTCTTTCTCATGAAATTTTCACTGAACTTTGTTTCAGTATAACACAAATTTTGCTTTAAACGAACTTTTTTTATTATTTAGCTAAAAAAATATTTCTATATTTTTCCAAGTCTTCATAGTTCAATTTATAATTATTGGTAATAAACTTTTATTAATTATTATGGATTTATTTTTATTAATTATTGGGAAATTATTTTGGAATTCTGTAATATTAACATTTTATCTGGGAAGCTAGTTAACATTAAGTTAATCTGAACTATATATAATATTTCTTTTAAAAAATCCATCAATTATAGAGATAAAAATAATAAGACAAATTGCTTTATCTGAAAAATAAATAAAATATGTTAATCCTATTTGCTCTAAATTAAATGATTTTAGAACGTCTCGAAACTTTTCGAAATGGAATTATTTAATTACGGGAAAATATCTTACTACAAAACGAAAAAAAAAAATATTAATTAGCGTAACGATAATTAAGTATATTACATGAAAAGCTTCAAAAGTTACCATGAGTTTCGATAAGTTTTCTCTGTACAAAAAGCCTACATCTTAAGTAATACTGATTAAAAACATTAGACAGCGCTGCATTAAAATATTTATTTCTTCCTTTACTTCATCATTTTTTAATTAATTCTGTCTCATTCATAATTTTTTTATGTGTACTCAAATTCCATTAACAGTTTTTCCGAGCATAACAATGAACAGAATGAGTTGCCACCAGCTATTTTATCCAAACTGATAATCATTTGTTGAATCTCTTTGTGATTTACTGTTTCATTAAAGTTGTTCGCGTCAATTGTTGTTTAGCACTGAAATTCTAATTAACAGTGCTCTTTTACATTTGAAGACCACCGATGTTCGATAATTGAATCACGCTAAATTGCACAAATTAAAACTGTTGTATAATTTAAAGCAAACTTTTTTCAGTAAATCAGAATAATTGCTCTTCCGATAATAGCTTTTAATTTAATTGTGTGATTTTCATAAGATCTTCTTTCGTGCTTTTGTTTGTTTTGTTCGAAATGTTAAATACAAAAGAAGTATTGTAATTTTGTACAATTAAATTATAATGACTTTGGAAGGCCGAAGTAATGGTTTAAATGGAATTTTGATAATTAATTTTTGTAGTGTTTCCTTTGTTCAGACTTAATTCAAATCTTCATGATTTTGTTAAATTCACTTTCTGATTTATATCAGTTATGTTTGTATTCTTATCACATATCATGTCTTTAATGTAATTTGCGTCATGATTTAATGTAAATAATTCTGTTAATAATTTGATTTTGCTAATAATATCTAATCAAATATTTTTAAAGAGTTTTAAATTTATTCATTAAAATAGTTCTATAAGAATAATTATAATTCTAATATTTATATATAATTCTAATGAATATAATTCTAATATGTATAAGTAAAATAATTCTAATTAATCTAATTCTAATATATGTAGAATAATTCTAATTAATATAATTCTAGTATGCATATGTAGAGTTCTAATTCTAATATGTATATCTTGTTAAAAGCAAGATTTCTTATAAAAATATAAATCTCTTTAATATAAGATTGTAGTGTGCAGATTAAAAACCAGACTTTAACTGGATATATTTATGACTGGATTATGATTTTGACTGGATAGATTTTATTGAGATACTTGAGGTTGGAGAACTCACAGCTTTATTCACACAAGCACCAACACCACTCACATACAATTAGAGACATACATTATTTAAGACATATAATTATAGATTAGTGAAAGGATTCCATTTCTAAGCCGAAACCCCGATACTCAGCTACGCCCAGGTTGCTTGAAATATACTTCCTCTCCGGGTGAGAGTCTGTAGGCCAATTGACAATTTCTCCTGAACGCCAAAGGATGCGTTTTTGTCAGTGAGTAGAGGGAAGCATGTTTACAAGATTTGATTTTTTTGTTTTTAAAGATATATGTAGTTTAATTAAATTTATTTTGTTCTATGTATCTAGCATTTCGTTGTTAGTTATCAGTGATGTATTTTCAGAATTGTAGCGTGTATAATTTTGCTTTAAATCGGAATTATTTATTTGCATATTTTTCTTGTTCTTATAGAAATAAAAGGTATTATCATTTTTATAATTTCCTTTTATTTTTACAAGAATTGCCTTTTATTTCTATCACTTGAATTTTCATTTCACTTAATCAAAATATATTTGCTTCAACCAATTAACATTATTGTGCAACAGTTTTTAATTCTTACAATAGTAACTAAATGCTATGTATTTAAAAGAAACACTTTATTCCTACGGAATTAATAAATTAAGGAATGTAATTCATGAATTCAGGATGCAATTAAGAAATTTAGAAATTGAGGAAACTTTAATTCCTACAATAGTAACTAGATATATTTATCAGAAAGAAAAACTGAAAAAGAGGGTGTCTTAAACAGCAGACGTCTGGGCTGTAATAATGAATGGCGTAAGCTGTCATAATGAAGGATGTAATAATGACGTAGGCTGTCGTAATGAATGACGTAAGCTGTCTTAATGAAGGCTGCAATAATGAAGTAGACTGTCATAATGAAGTTATGATAAAACCGATAGTCAATAAGTTCGAAATTTTCTAGACTAATATGTCTTCTTTTAATTTTTTTATCTTACTTGAAAGAGGTTGTTCTAGTTTTATTTATGCTTTATGATTTGTTATTTAATTTAAGTAGTATAATTTAAAGTATTTCTTTCAAATAATTATATTTTCATAGGCTAAAAATTATATATTGTGATCAGAAAAGGAAAAATTTTTAGTTATATTATTTATTTAAAAATCGGAGGGTTAAAATATTGCTATTTGCTTCCTCTTTAAATACTCCGCATATCAAAAGAAGGGCATCTTTTATATTATGAATCATTGTATGTCTTTTTTTGTTGCACAATGATTATATATTCTTATTGAAAGGGAGAATTCACAACACTATCAACAATGTGGTACAAAAAATAGTCATTCGAACTTTAAGTGAAGTTTAATTCTATATTACCTGATAGTTGCTATTGCTTGACAGAATAAACTATCATTGTTTATTTGGTAACAGAAATCATACATAATTTAGGTACAAATATAGAGGAAAGTCATAGCAAATTAACTACAGATTGCTACCGCTGATTGCAAAAGGTATTATGCACATATATGAATACTTCTCTTTATCCAGCATTATAGCCTTATACATCTAATTTCAAAAGCACTATTAGGATGATTTTCCCACGTTATGAGTAGGTTATCAACTGTGTTACTCAGAGGAGTTGTTATCAAGTTAATATACATAAAACTGAATATTTCATATAATATGGGAATTGATAGTGTTAATTCCCTAATCTCAATGTATGTAATCTAGATTTTCTCATTTTACCTTATGTTGAACGCAAAAGAAAATACTGTATGTGTAAATGTTTTATTTCTTGGAAGCCAAAAAAAAAAGAAATTTTTACAACATTTCCGAAATCTTGAATGTCCAAACAATATACGTTTATTTTCAAAACATCTCTCATATAAACCCTTCATGTTTTCTTTCATATACAGCTCATAAATTTCTATCTTACAATATACAAATATACATGTACCTTATGAATTTATGGTTGGAAAAGATAACTATTTATTCATAGTTAATAGAAGTAATATTTTATTAAAAGGAAGAAGTGTCAATGAAAAAATAAAAACTACAATATTCCATTCAATATGTTCATCTTAATCTTTCTGTCCTCCGAATCTGTTATGTCTTGTCGATAGAGATGCCAGTACGTGTTTATAAATATTTATTGCATTAAGATAAAATTGTTTGTGACCATTATATAATTCATGTTTTGTGGTGGTATATTTTATGTGTGTCTCTTGGAAGGGTATATTTGATGATCACTAGCCCTTACCGGATGTGAACCCAATCTGTGCAAAAGAATGTCTAGCTTTCGGAAGAAACAGCTTTAGGTACGAGTTATTGTTATAAGAGTTTAAAGCTTAGAGTTCCTAAACAAAAACACAGTTAGCCTGCATCCTAATTATTAATGGAATGCAAAAATTGTGTTAGTCATATTAAAAATTGAAAACTTTAATTTGACATTCGTCCCCATCCTTCCAGATATACTTACATCTTTTTTGATCATAAAGTTTTCAATTACTTTAAAGTAGCATTAGTGATGCGCTGGCAATATAAAATCAAACTTCACTTGAAGATGTGAAGAACTATTTTCTAAACATTGTTGATGGCGGTGTGAATTCTAGCTTTCTAAGAAGAATATATAATCATTGTGCAATAAAAAAAAAAGACATGCAATGATGCATAATAGAAAGATGTGCTTCTTTTGGTATTAGAAGTATTTAGAGAGGAAACAAATAGCACTTTGGTAATCAGCGTCTAATTATGAAATTTATCTTTCTAACAAAGAATATATAATCATTGTGCAATAAGAAATAAAGACATGCAATGATTCATAATAAAAGGATGTGTTTCTTTGGTATTCTGAGTATTTAGAGGATACAAATAGCACATTGGTTAACAGGTGTTTAATTGGGAATTCTCGCTTTCTTACGAGAATATATAATCATTGTGCAGCTGAAAAAGACATGCAATGATTCATAATATAAAAAATGTGCTTCTTTGATATACGAAGTACTAAAAAGTACTAAGTACTTGAGGCATATAGCACTTTGTAATCAGCGTCTAATTGTCAATTCCATCTTTCTAACAAGAATATGTATTATTATGTAATAAAAAAAAAGACATGCAATGACTCATAATATAAAATATGTGTTTCTTTGATTTTCGAAGTACTAAAAAGAGGAAGCAAATAACACTTTGGTAATAAATGTCTAATTTTGAATTCTAGCTAATTTCAATGCTAGAGAACAGCACTATGATATGCCAACGGTATATCTAATAAAAAAAGAGCAATGCTTTTTCGTGGCCTTTTAGATTAACTAATCCATATCTGTTTATCGTGTAGGAGATCAATCTAGAAAATTTCAACCAGTCTGAATCAATGCGAAACAATTTTCCCCAATTTATTATTCAGACATTATATATTTTTCAAAACAGTAATTTCAATGAAAATCAGCAGCAGAAATTGGAATTGAATTCAGATAGAACTGTTCATCAGTCGGAAAGCAGAAATTGAATGAATTAAAAAATAAAGCTTTTAAGAAAATCAATTACAAATAAAATCAAACTTCACTTCTAACAAGAATATAATCATTGTGAAAAAAAAAAAATTATTCGTAGTAAAAAATACAATAATTCATAATATAAAGATGTGTTTCTTTGGTATTCGATGTATTTAGAGAGGAGACAAATAACATTTTGATAATCAACTTCTAATTGTGAATTATAATTAATTTTAATGTTAATTAGTGAACAGCACTTTTATATCTCTACGGTATACCTAATAAAAAAGAGCTATTCTTCCTCGTGGCCCTTTTAGAATAACTAATCCATATCTGTTTATCGTGTGGGAGATCAATCTAGAAAATTTCAAACACTCTGAATCAATGCGCGACAACCTTTCTCGATTTATTATTCAGACATTATATATTTATCAAAACAGTAATTTCAATGGAAACCAGCAGCGGAAATTGGAATTGAATTCTGATCGAACTGGTCGATCGTCAGTCGGAAGAATAAATTGAATGAATTAAAAAAAATAAACAAATAAACTTTTAAAAAATTCAATTGCAAATATTTTTCTAACACTTTTCCAAATATACTTCTACTTGCTTTTTCTTTTGCCACGGATACAAATCCGCCAAAGATCTGCAGGCCCCCAATCTATAATAAATGACAAAGAGCAATCCTGCAGACCTTATTCAGGAGGATCGAAACACTTACTACCTCCCTCCTCCCTAATCACTCACTGTCACCCTTTAGTACTCCATAAATCCTCCCCCTATGATCACCTCCACCCCCTGGAGTTCCGGAACAACTATAAGTTATTCCGACTCTCTTTTCATCCCTGTAAGGCCTTTTCTTTTTTTTCTTTTTTTTTTTTTTTTTTTTTTTTATCTTTTCATTTTCTGCTCCCCCAGTTTGATGGAAACAGCAAATCCTTGGACAAACAATGATTCAATGGGTGCATTATTACGCAGCGGGATACATGGACGGAAAAGTTAATACGAGACGAATCCACCCCTCTTGATTCTTCTGGATTGGATGGGAAACGCCGTTAAAAGGTGGAGGATCAACTGTGTTTGGTCATGATGGTGTGAGTCATTCATGCTATAACATAAAGGGTGACTGTAGGGATATAGAAAGGTTATGTGTGGCTAAGAATTTCCGGAAGGAGATTGTGATGGGGTTGCCACTCGCTAGAAATTATTGTTGACTGATACTTTAATCAACTCAGAATTCGATGAAATAGGAAGTTATATATAACAAGTGAAAAATAAGCATTAATTTCATAAAATATCTTATAAAAGTAAATAAAAACTACAACGCTTTGAATTTAGGTTTTAAGAATATAAATGTTATGCTCAATCAAATTGTAAATTATTTAAACATTATTGTAAATACTTACTACTTTTATATTTTATAAATTTAAATAGTATTAATATATTTCAAGTGAAAAAAAAATAATAGGATTCACCGTAATACATGCATGCACACATACACACACACATATATATATATATATGTGTGTGTGTTAAATTAAGGGAAAATTATACATGCATGTGTATGTCTGTATGTGCATATGTGTGTGCATGTATGTATGTTTCTGTGTATGTATATATGTATGTGTCTGTGTATGTATGTATGTATGTATGTATGTATGTATGTATGTATGTATGTATGTATGTATGTATGTATGTATGTATGTATGTATGTATGTATGTATGTATGTATGTATGTATGTATGTATGTATGTATGTATGTATGTATGTATGTATGTATGTATATGTATGTATGTATGTATGTATGTATGTATGTGTTAAATTAAAAAAATTATACGTTTTAGAAACAATCTTTCTTGCTTATAATCAAATTCTTGAACGTTTCCATAATTTTTATAAATTTATAAAACTAATTAAATAAAGAAAATTGAACATTAGCTTTCTTGGTCAATAAGTTTTCACATTAGTAAAAATTAACCAATGTGGAAAAGTTAATATTATTTTCCTGGAAAAATACAAAAATATATATTAGAACGGTATACATAAAAATTATATTAAATTTCTGTAAATTCAACCATTTTAATCATAATTTTTAAATTCACCAATTATAAATTTAAATCTTTACAAAATAATTTCTGAAAGTCTTTTCTTCTATTTAATTTCGAAAATGGTACCTTTCTTTTCTTAAGTACAAATACTCCCCACAGAATTTAATCAGCATTATAATTTGCTTCATGAAAGTGTTCGTGGGGTAAATCAGAATCTATTTTTTAATTTCGAACCCTTTTAAAACGCTCCAATGTTCCAAGCTGAACGATAGTTGCAGGAAGAATGATAAAACTGTCCGCGAATGAAAAATTATTCAGACCGCGACTGTTTAATGGTTCAATCAATGAAGTCATTGACGAAAAGTCCGAAAATATCATTACGCAGTCACTATCGAATGTTCCTTGAAGTGAAGTGAATTCTTTAAATAATGAGTTGGGAATTCTTCCTGATTATGCATTCTTTCCCGATGGACCATTGTTTAAATTATGGGGATTTTAAAAGTCTTTTTTTCTATTCTTTTAGAGAACAATTAAGAGATTTAAGGAACGAAGAACATTTTCTTTTTCTTTTTAGAATGAATTTAATAATGTGGTGGCTTTTAGGCTAACTTTTATTCGGTGTCGAATGTAGTTTTTGTTAGTGAATGAAATTGAGTTGAGACATCTCACGAATTTTAATTCCGCAGCTACTAATGAAGAAATTTAAATAATGGCAAAGGATTTGCAGAAATCTTTGATTAGCTTGTAAAGCTACACAGTACATAAATCGCTTTAAATCCCTTTCTTAACTCGTTTAATGGTTCTTCTCATTTAAAAATTCAATGTTTGCGTTCAAGTATTATACATTTAAACAATCTTAAAATACAGAAATATTTTGTAACATTTGATTTTATACTTTTATTATTCAATAATTTTGTATAAAATTTATATTTTAGGTTATATCGCTTGTGTTCAAACATCAATTCAGTTACTAAATCTGAAAATAGTTATTCTATTACGACAAATTTTTAAAATTGTACATTTTTTCAATTGGCTTCAAATAAATCTACATTTATATTTCTTGTGAAAATAAATTCTTAGTTGTATAATATTGTTCATAGTATTTAATAAAGAGTTTCAAGTACATTTTTTATTTCGTAATCGACTGGAGCATTTCTTCTATAAATAGCTATTATTCAAAACAAAAGACAAATTTTTACAACTGATTAT
>BPLR01002798.1:0-225074 GCA_021605095.1 Caerostris extrusa
CAATGAAGTATTTAAGATTCCTAATTAGTTTTCTTTTATCAGATAAAACAAATAAAAAATGTTAAAGCAGTCTATGAGTGCGAGTCACTTTGTTTTGAAAAAGTGAACGAAGATTTGGTGGTAATTGTGTCACAAGTATCTCACAGCCGCAGTAAGGCTTTTGTTTTTGCAATTCTTGGCGTAAGTTTTCCACCAAGTTATGAAAATGGGGGAAAGTTACCTCTAGAAAGGAGGGTTGTGATTTCTTCCTTGTTACTTTTTTGTATGTTTTTAAACAGCTACAAAAAGTAGCTACAGGACAAAAGCAGCTGGAGTAACAAAATCCTTTTAATACTTTTGCCATAAGAAAATGAGTATCAAATCTGGTAAGCATTCCATATAAATAACTGCAATAACCTCTTGTCAGGCATTAGATTTTTGAGTGGTTGTTTTTGATGGTTGCGATTGTATTCTAGATTGTTTTCTTTCCATCAAAACACTTGTAATGAATAATAAAATCATTTTATTGCTAATAGTACTGCTAATTTAATGAAGCAAAAATTTTTGTCAATGAAAAAAAGTTAATGTCTGCAATACAGAGACAAGATAAAAACTTCTATCTTACGCTTTAAGTTCTTGGGATAACTGAGCAGAAATTACATAGCTGATGACTTTTTCTTTATAGAAGAATGAAAATTCTTTTGTTTATTCTGAGGTGTAAGGAAAATTTATTACAAAACTGAAGCAAGCGGGTGCTTCAATTTCGTAACTCTAAAGCTAGCTGCAAAGAGGACAATCAAATGAGGTTGTTCTTATTTGCTCGTTTAGGAAAGTTTCTGCTACATACTACTTTTTCCCATCTCCAAAAGCTCATTCCGATTTTATTTCTTTGCACATGTTCTTTCGAGGTGCTACATTTTCTTATCAAAAAGATTATGTTTGGTGATTTACCAAGTATATTAAATACTATAATGTTTTATTATTTAATATAATTTATATGAATTTACTGAAAATATTCATAAATAAATAATAATATAATAAATCATAAATATTTTTATAAAATATTCATGTAATATACATAAAACAAATTTACCTTATTTAAGAAACTACCATGTTTGAATATTTTTGATTATATGAAAAGATCATGAATTTAAATATTTACAATTAAAAGATATATATATGTTAATATTTAGCTTAGACAGCAGATATTCTGATTTTGTGTTCCAGGTGACCCTGGTTTTTCCACTATTTGCAACTCTTAAATATTCCTATTGTTATCTGTACTAATATTGTAAATTATTTTCACAAATTGACTTATTATAATTAATCACAAAGAAATATATTGCTACTAATAATGCTACTACACCGCACCACACTATGTCACTGTATTTAGAGCTGACAACACAAAATAATTGAGTAATGATGTTGTTGTTTCTTATCACTTGGTCGACAGCAGACACCTAAACCAGAGTCCATGAACTTGTGTGAATTATCAGACGAGTCATGTTAAAAGGGGTAAAAAGAAAGTAGCTTCTAAAGTAAAAAGTAAAACAAGGGAGTACACAAAGGTAGAAGTCTGAACTTACCCCACCCGGTTATACCTCCGGGCACTGAGTACTTATTTTAGTCGCATTTTACGGCGTGCATAGTTTCACACGGCGAGGCTACTCTCAACCCGGACCCACACGGATACGTTTATACTGATAGTTTTGTCATAAAGACTCGGCTAGTCGAGAGTCTGATTCACACTCTTTCCAATGATTTATACAAACAATATATACTAACATAATTATCAATTGACATATAACAACATGCTTCATAAATCATAGATGGGAACATTTATTTTAAAGAACAAAACATCAATACCTTTTTGATATAAATAATATTTTATGTGTCTAGATTGAGTGATCACGTATCATAGAACTTTAAGAATTTATATTTTCGTTTGCGTGTTTGTGTGATATTAAAATTATCTCTTTTTATTTATAAAGTTTTACAATTATGATTTTCCGGACTCTTGAAACTCAGTGGCAAAGCCCGCTGCTGGTGAGCATTAGGGTGGAGGTTCAATCCGCTGGCTACTTCGTTGTGAGACACTGTTTCAAAAAATCGAGGAGGCTCGATGGCATTTGTGATGTTCAGCATCTTGCTTCGTTAGATGGACTACCTGGTGGGAGTTTTCTGGGTTTTTTCCTATACGATAAGCTTAGGTGGTTCCCCCTAAAAGTCCTCCCGAACTCAATGCCCTCCTTTCTTCAGCTGTACGGAATCAAACTTCTACCTACGAGTGCTCCATCACAACAGAAAGCTCCTTCCATCCACTATTTCCTCACTTTCTCACCTTCCATGAGACCATACGGGTTTTTTGGATTTGGTCTAGATGTTTCTATCTAATAAATTGGGATAAGAGAGAAAACAATTATGTTTTTTGTTTTCATTTTTTTATATTCCACAAATACGCTAATTTCATATATATTCTTTTTTTCTTCTATACGTCTAGTTTTAAATTTTTCTGAGAGAGGAATGGCTTCTATAAAATATTTTTTAAACTTACAAAAAATTCCACAATTTGACAAATTTTGACGACAACTATTCTTGTTTAACTCAGTCTAGTTCATAAAAGCAAACTTCAATTTCTTAAAAATAAGAATCTTCAGTGGTTTTCACAGTAAACTATTTCTTTCCATACCACTACAAAAAATCCAATTCATTTAATCTCAAATTTGTTTCTACTAGAAATTAATCCTTTCTGAAACTTCGCAGCAACAAAAAAAAGAAAATATTTCTTCTAGGCTTTGTAAGATCGACATCCGTTTAATAAATCAAAGAAACAAAGTCACTTTTTACCAACACCTGTTCTAATCGGCTACTTTGTTCAGGCAGGTTGAACTCTAGAAGTGGAAAGGAAACTACATAAATCTAACTCACAACCCACTTGTTTTTCGAGTTCCATTTTGATTGATAATCTCCAACTCTTAGAATACCAGCAATCGGAAGTGGAAGCTTTCAGCAAAGGCGGCCTTTTCTGTTCCCAAATCAGTTCAAAGCAAATCACATGATTGCATAGTCAATTTCGAACAATGTTTCTTAAAAGGGAAAACCAGAGACGTGGATGTTAACTGCAAGATATTTCTTGTGGTCAATGTGTCTCCTGGACATAATGGATTTGCCAATAAAAAATACGAGAGAGAAGACAATGATCCCTCGAAGTGCTTCAGAAATATGAAGTTATATCGAAATTGTTATTGATGTTCTTTAAACAAATGTTCCCAGCTATAAATTATGAAGAATGTTATGAATCGTCAGGTAATAATTATGTTATTCTATTATGTTATTTCATGATTAGCTACTAAATCCATATATGAATTAAAAAAACAAAAAATGTAAATAATTATTGACAATTTAATTTTTTAACATTTGTCTTCTTACTGATGAATTTAAAATGACTTATTTTAATAATTGAATAATGTGCTTTCAGACAGCTAATCAGAGTCTGATTCACAAAATCTAACAAAATCTGCAGATATGCGAGACACTATGACCAACATAATTATTAAATGACATTAATAACTATATTGGTCAGTAGTGTTATCATGAGATGTCAAAACTCAGGACATTAATTTTTAAAGAACAAAACATCAATACCTTTTTTGATATGATCTACTATTTTATGTAGAATGAGGGATCCCTATATCGCAGTTTAAGAACTTGTGTGTGGAAGGGGGAATGGGGGATATTACAATTAACCTTTTACTTATAAAGTTTACAATTACGATTTTGTTTTGATTTATTTTTCTACATTCACACTAATTTCATATGTAATCTAGTTTTAAATTGTGTCTATTAGGGAAAGAAAGATCTATAAAATATTTTTTAAACTTATAAAGATTTCCATAATTTGACAAAATTTGAAGACAACTATTCTTTGCTTAACTTAGTTTAGTTCATAAAAAGCAAGCTTCAATTTCTTAAAGAAAGAAATCTTCTGTGATCTGCACAGTACAAACCATCCATACAACTATAAAAAATCCAATTCATTTAATCTCAAATTTGTTTCTACCAGAAATTAATCCTTTCTGAAACTTCCAGCAACTCCCAAAAAAAGAAAAAAATCCTTGTACTTTGTAAGATCGGCATCCGTTTAATAAATCAAAGAAACAAAAGTCACTTTCTATCAACCTGTTCTAATCGGCTACTTTGTTCGGCAGGTTGAGCTCTAGAAGTGGAAAGGAAACTACATAAATCTAACTCACAACCCACTTGTTTTCGAGCTCCATTTGATTGATAATCTCCAACTCTTAGAATACCAGCAATCGGAAGTGGAAGTTTCAGCAAAAAGGCAGCCTTTTCTATTTCTCCCTTTCCAAAAAGCAGAAAGTTCAACAAATCATGATTGCTGTCAATTTCGAACGATGTTTCTCAAAAGGGAAAACCAGAACGTGGATGTTAACTGCAAGACATTTTCTGTGGTCAATGTGTCTCCAGAACATAGATAGATTTGCCAATAGAAAATCCAGAAAGAAAATGTCCCTTGCTGTTTTTTACTCAAAAATATTAGTGATATCGAAATTGTTATTGATGTTCTTTAAAATAAATGTTCCCAGTTATAAATTATGAAGCATGTTATTAGCGTCAGTTAATAATTATGTTGGTCTATGTTATGTTATTTTATGCTTAGCTACTAAATCCATACATGGACTAAAATATATGTCATATCGAAATTGTTATTGATGTTCTTTAAAAATAAATGTTCCACAGTTATAAATCATATAAAGCTTGTTATTAATGTCAGTTAATAATTATGTTGTATGCGTTATTTGATGCTTAGCTACTAAATTCATACATACATTATAAAAAACAGGTACTTGTAAACAATAGCTGACAAAAAATTTAATTTTTTTAATATTTGTTCCTTACTGATGAATTAAAATGTCGTATTCTAATAGTTGAATAATGTTAATTTCTTTTAAGACTCAATTAATCAAAGTCTGATTCACTACATCTGCCAAATTCTGCAGGTAATAAATGTCATGACCAACATAATTATTAAAGGACATTAAAATAATAACATGCTTCCTATAATTCTAACGGGAACATTTATTTTAAGGAAACTTTAAAAATAATACCTTTTTATATGGCAAATATTTTATGTGTCTAGAATGAGGGATCACGTATCGCACTTTAAGAACTTGTGTGGATATTACAATCAAACCTTTTACTTATAAAGTTCCCAATTAAGTTTTTGTTTTGATTTATTTTCCACATTCACACTAATTTTATATGTTGTAATCTAGTTTTAATTTTTTTTCTTTTAGGGAAGAAAAAAAATCTATAAAATATATTTTTTAAACTAATAACGATTTCCACAATTTCACAAAAATTTGAAAGTTAACTATTCTTGTTTAACACAGTTTAATTACTAAAAACACCAAATTTTTAAAATTAAAATCTTCAGTGGTCTGCACAGTACAAACCATTTCTTTCCATACCACTGTAAAAAAAATCCAATTCATTTAATCTCAAATTTACCCCCACCAGAAATTAATCCTTTTCTGAATCTTCCAGCAACCTTAAAAGCAGTTAAAATCCTTCTACTTTTGTAAGATCGGCATCCGTTTAATAATGCGCCAGAAACAAAGTCGCTCTCTATCAATCTGTTCTAATCGGCTACTTGTTCGGCAGGTTGAGCTCTGGAAGTGGAAAGGAAAACTACATAAATCTAACTCACAACCCACTTGTTTTCGAGCTCCCTTTGATTGATAATCTCCAACTATTAGAATACCAAAAGCAATCGGAAGTGGAAATTTTCAACAAAAAGCAGCCTTTTCACTCCTTCCAAAAGCAGAAAGTTCAACAAATCCATGATTTGCTATATCAATTTCCGAACGATGTTTCTCAAAAGGAAAACCAGAACGCGGATGTTAACTTTGGAGAATATTTCTTGTGGTCAATGTGTTTCTTGGACATAATAGATTTGCCAATAAATATACGAGAAAAAAAAAAGAATGAAAATGTCCATTGAAGTTTTTACTTTAAATATAAATCACATCGGAAATTGTTATTGATGGTCTTTAAAAAAATAAATGTTCCAAGTTATAAATATGAAGCTTGTTATTAATGTCACTTAACAATTATGTTAGTTGTATTATTTTTATGCTTAGCTACTAAATCCATACATGAACTTCAAAAAGAAATTGTAAACAATTGTTGACAAGAAATTTAATTTTTAACATTTGTCCCCTTACTGATGAATTAAAATGTCTTATTCTAATAGTTGAATAATGTTAATTTCTTTTAAGGCTGGCTAATCAGAATCTTGATTAACAAAAATCTGCAAAATTCTGCAGGTACAGACATCATGTCCACCATAATTATTAAATGACATTAAAATAACAATATGCTTCATAATTAATAACGGGGAACATTTATTTTAAAGAACAAAATAATACCTTTTTTGATTTGACTAATATTCTATGTGTCTAGAACGAGGGATCACATATCGCACTTTAAGAACTTGTGATATGTGATAAAAATTAGGTGTGATATTGCTAATAACCGTTTTTACTTATAAAGTTTACAATTACGATTTTGTTTTGATTTATTTTCCACATTAACACTAATTTCATATGAAATATAGTTTTAATTTTTTTCTATGAGAAATGGCTTTTTATAAACTATTTTTAAACTTACAAGGATTTCACAATTTCACAAAATTTAAAAGTCAACTATTCTTGTTTAATATAGTTTAGTTCTTAAAAAACAAAACTCCAGTTTCTTAAAAATAAGAATCTTTCTGTGGTCTGCACTGTACTTAACCCATTTCTTCCCATACTACTATAAAAAAAAAAAAAAAACCAATTCATTTAATCTCAAATTTGATTCTACCAGAAATTAATCCTTTCTGAAACTTCCAGCAACCCAAAAAAGAAAAAAAAAAAACATCCTTTACTTTGTAAATTGTCATCCGTTTAATAAATCAAAGAAACAAAATCGCTTTTATCAACCTGTTCTAATCGGCTACTTTGTTCGGCAGGTTCGAGCTCTAGAAGTGGAAAGGAACCTACATAAATCTAACTCACAACCCACTTGTTTTCGAGCTCCATTTGATTGATAATCTCCAACTCTAGAATACCAGCAATCGGAAGTGGAAGTTTCAGCAAAAGGCAGCCTTTCTATTTCCCCCTTTCCAAAAGGAAAAAGTTCAACAAATCATGATTGCTGTCAATTTCGAACGATGTTTCTCAAAAGGGAAACAGAACGTGGATATTAACTGCAAGATATTTCTTGTGGACAATGTGTCTCCCAGAACATAATAGATTTGCCAATAGAAATCCATAAAAAAAGGAGAAAGAAAATGTCCCGTGCTGTTTTTACTTCAAATATGCCACATCGAAATTGTTATTGATGTTCTTTTAAAATAAATGTTCCCAGCTATAAATTATGAAGAATGTTATTAATGTCAGCTAATAATTATGTTATTTTATATGTTATTTCATGATTAGCTACTAAATCCATATATGAACAAAAAAACAAAAAATTATAAATAATTATTGACAATTTAATTTTTAACATTTGTCTTCTTACTGATGAATTAAAATGTCTTATTTTAATAATTGAATAATGTGTTTTTCAGACTCAGCTAATCAGAGTCTGATTCTCAAAATCTAACAAAATCTTAGATACAGACACTACTTGACCAACATAATTATTAAATGACATTAATAACTATATTAGTCATAGTGTTATCATAGTGTCAAAACTGGGGACATTAATTTTAAAGAACAAAACATCAATACCTTTTTGATATGACTACTATTTTATGTAGAACGAGGGATCCCATTTCGCAGTTTAAGAACTTGTGTATGGGGGATGGGGGATATTACAATTAACCTTTTTACTTATAAAGTTTACAATTACGATATTGTTTTGATTTTATTTTCTACATTCTCACTAATTTCATATGTAATCTAGTTTTTAAATTGTGTCTATTAGGGAAGAAAGATCTATAAAATATTTTTAAACTTATAAAGATTTCCATAATTTGACAAAATTGGAAGACAACTATTCTTGCTTAACTCGAACACATCGAAATTGTTATTGATGTTCTTTAAAATAAATGTTCCCAGTTATAAATTATGAAGAATGTTATTAATGTCAGTTAATAATTATGTTGGTCTACATTAGTTATGTTATTTTATGCTTAGCTTCTAAATCCATGCATGAACTACAAAAAAACAGGAAATTGTAAACAATTGTTGACAAGAAATTTAATTTTTTAACTTTTATCGTCTTATTGATGAATTAAGCGGGCCTGATGGCCAATTGGATAGCGCTCTGGCCTTTAATGCTTCAGGTTCGAATCTAGCGGTGTTCATGGATGTTTGTTAAGGGTTCGGAAAAATCCGCCTTAAACTGTAGGTCCCGGTCTAATTAGCCTAAAGTGTACACAAAATGACCGTAGAGCGACAAGCCAAACCGTATTGATGAATTAAAATGTCTTATTCTAATAATTGAATAATTTTTTATTTGTTTTAAGACAACTAATCAAAGTCTGATTCACAAAAGCTGCAGGTGCATACACTATGATCCCCATAATTATTAAATGATATTAATAACAACATGCTCATAATTCATTACTGGGAACATTAATTTTAAAGAACAAAACATCAATACCTTTGATATGATATTTTAATAATATTGAGTGGTCACATATGATCTTTAAGAATTTATGTGTGTGTGTATGATAATTATTTTAAAAATTTTAATCAATTAGCATAAATAAAAGCGTTGATATTGTCCTATTCGAATCAAGATTTTTAAAAATATTAATTTTCCCCTTATAAGATATGTGATTTGATATTTAAACTAAAAACAGCATTTCTTCAAGTAAATTTCTTTAGAAAAATTATATCTCAATTCTACTTCAATAACATCAATTTCAAAATCAATTCAATAACATATCTCTTAGAATAATATTCAATATTTAAAAAATTTTAACCCAAACAGAGGGGGGGGATTCCTTTATTTTCCTTTATTTATATCACCAATAAATATTATTATATGGCGATATATCACCAAAAATTATTTATTATCACCAAAAATAATATTTTATTGCAGGAATAAAAATAAAAATTGTAAGAAATTAAGAATTGTTTTAAAAAGTTTTATTTTTATTTAAATCGAAAATTTTCTTAAAATTAATTTAAGACATTTTTAAGTTATTCTCCAGAGTAACTAACTGTTAAAACAAAATTTAAAAATATTTTTAACTTTCCATCTTTTGTTGAAATTGTGAAAATGTTGTTGTCATTTCTAATTGAATCAAACCGGTTCTTGAGCGATCATTTGATTGAACAGTTGAATTCTGACGAAAAGAGCTCAATTAAATGTTCCATCGAACATAAAATTGTTGTTGTTGTTATTCATCATCCTCAGTGTCATGTAGCTTGAAATGACATCCCATGAGTAGTCTACTCATTGATGGAGGTAAAGGAGAAGTTTCTGTTGGGATGGAGCACCCGTAGGTAGAAGTCTGACTTAGCTCTGAATCGCTGCTTTTTACAGGGTAGGGTGGTCAGCCCTACACACAACGTTTTACAGTCATATTAGACCTGGTTCCTACGCTTTAAAGTAGATTCCGAAACACTGGAAACATCCATAGCACTGCCGGCCACTCGAACCTAAAATTTGTGGCATCGAGCGCAGCAGTTATAATAAACAATAAGTTTATATGAGTTAAAAAGCGCAGATTCCGGTCTACTTTGTTTATTGTATTTATAAAAACAGCATTAGAAATTTAGGCTGGCATACAGTGGAGCGCAGCACAACACTTATTAGCAAAGTTATTGTACAAATAATTTTGAATTGTTTTAAGAATATTTTCCGATAAAGGAATAACCACTTCCAACGAATTGAATTTTTCTTGAAAGAATTTATATTTTAATGTTTCTTAAATTAAATTAAAATAAGAATTTTTTCAAGATACTACTCTCAAAAAGTAAGTCTTTATTCATTCTTTTCCAAATTTGTTTACTGTAATCCCCCTTTAATACAAACAGCATTATCGAAACGGTGTCACCGGAAAAGTCACGAAGAATCAAATGGGAGCTGGGCAAGTTTTCGGTACCAATCGAATTTGTCATTTGATGTCCAAAGTGGAATTGACCGATCTTTTTGAAACCAAACATCATTAGCAAGGTCTCTAATTGTAAATCGACGGTTTGCAAGCAACAAATCTACAGCTTAGTCGGTGGAATTCGACCAAAAACACTTTCTTTTGTCTTCTTTGAACTGTTTATACACTAAACATTTCTTTCCGATAAAGGAATGCTCACCGAATGCCTTCTGCAACGTCCTATACGTTTCTGCAAACAAAATTTACTGCAAGTTCTTGCTCAATTAAAACAGACGTTTCGAAAATCGCCGGAATCAGTTTTAGCGTCTCCCAAAGCCAAGCGTAACTCAAACACTAATGAATATTTTGACGTCAAATTTCACACTGATGCCGAGGACAGTGCCAGCAATCAAAAAAGGAAAAAATTGAAATTCCATGAGCCCCGAAAATTTTTAATTAAAAATTGGTCTTACTTTTTGGACTCCATAGTTATCAGTTATTCTCTCTGCTTCTAATAAAATATTCTCTGATTCTCTTGAAATGCTTCATAATCAAGCCTTGCCTCTTATTACTGGGCAGTGAAATCCACCCCAATTGATTACATGTTGCCGAGTGTACAAATAACAGGTCTCTTACTCTTAATTATCAAGGAACGTGCCCTATTGTTATGGCAGAAAATAATTAGAACTCCCTGTTGTATATATCTTTATGGAATCCTGTCTCTACTGAGGCTGAACGTAATTTAAAGACTCAGAGGGCTTTTTGTACAGGGGGGTTGTTGATTTGATTTCTCACTTCGCCATCGACTTTGGAGCTCAATACTTTTTATTGCCTCGTAACCCCATCGAAGCCAAGACTTTTTATATTCGCCTCTGCTTGAGTCAACGTGTTAAAAGCGGAGGACAATGAAAAAGTTTTAAAATCAGTGGCATACGAAACTATTGATACTCTAAATCCCATCTCGCATTGGCCCAGGGTTTTTACGGATGGTTCTAGATCAAATGATTATGTTAACAGTGTTCTTGTGAGCTGTTCTTATTTTACTCCCTTGTTGGTGCTCACGTGTCAGCTTTCAATGGTAAAAATCTCTGCTATCCGTTTGGCTCTTTTTCAACAAAAGAGTAGATTAGAATGTTTCTTAAAAGTGGTGCTTCTATCAGATTCGAGAACAGCTCTTCAATCTATAGACTCCCATATTTCTATTGATCTAAAGAGATTGGTGACTGTGTTAACCTTCTGGTACGGTTGTCGGATCAAAATAAAACAGTCGTAAACATAATAAAAGGATACTTAGGTGTTCCTTCTTTGAGAATGCTGCCGCTAGAAACAATCACAAGCCCTGGTACGATCCTATTCATGATATTCCTGAATGGCTTGGAGAAAAATTGGTGACATTATGGGTGGCTTTTTTTCAGGTCATCATGGTCTCCGCAAGCACCTTCATAGAATTAAACTGGCTCCTGACCCTCTTTGTCTCCTGTATGATAACCAGGAAAAAATGGATATGTCTCACCTTCCTTTCTGTTCTGCGCTACCTCCTGCTTTCTTTATGGAAGCGTCATTGGATCCCCAGATTTAAGTTCATGGATTGACTGATGTCATGTTTCTATCTTCTTGGAGTTATATATATATGGATATATATATATATATATATGTATATATATATATATATATATATATATATGTATATATATATATATATATATGTATATATATATATATATATATATGTATATATATATATATATATATATATGCTGTCCTATATGTTGTCCTATACACATGCCGTTGGAAAAAAAAAATTTATTTTCTTTTACGGAATACAGCCAAATAAAAAATGTGTATTTCTAAAAAAAAAATTATTTCTAAATCTGAGAATTTTGTTCTAAAGGAGGTTTGTAACTGGCCAGTAATTTAGGCAGTCATTTAAAGTTTTAAAAAAATCCAAACTAATCCAAGTAAATAACATGCTGAGAAATTTTAGCAGAGTTCTTTATCTTTTTAATGCTGTATTTTTAGGAAAAGAAAGAGAGATATTATAGCACATAAAATATCGAAAATAAGATTACATATAAATATATTTTTTGGAAAAATTTTAACAAATAAATTTCAAACATGAAAATACCAACAAAAAAACGGAATAAAATAAATTCATACAAATATTTTTTAAAAAACGCAAATTCATTATATTTTTTTACCTCAGGGATAATTATCACAATTCCATTGCAAGTCAAGAGGACGTGGACATTATTTCTACATTTCTGTGTCTGGAGAAAAAATCGATCCGAGCATTTCAGTATTTCCACAATTCTTATCTCACCAATTCTCATTTCTGCGCGATATCAGCTGGAACTTTACCAAAAACGGTATCACTTCTAACACCACGACAATGAGTATTTTTCCATGTTCTAATATCATCTGATCCATTACTATAATCTCTTTTCGGCCACTCCTAAGCACTCAGTCATCGTTAGTCATTCAGTCGGTGACGTGCTATTTAATAAATTTCGTCTCTCACCCCTCTGGATGTTTCTCTGGAGGAATTTGATGCAATTCTTCTGAAACGACTGGAGAGACAGTTACAAATAGTGTTTGTATACATTTATGGAAGGCTTCTAAGTAAAACATGGCCAATAAAGGCAATGGTTTGGAAAAGTTATTCGTTTTTGTTATTAACTTACAGAAAGTGTCGTCGAAATATAGAATAAACAGAATTATTTTTAAAAAGTCAATATTTTTTAAGCAAAATATGCTTTATTGTGTCAAAATTCATGCAAGGCTGTGTGCAATTTTATTTAGTTTGGTTATGCTATCTATTTTAAATTTGTTGCCAACATAGCTCAGTTGATATGTAAAAACTTATTGAAATATCAAAATCAAATGGCTATATTTTAGTAGTTTATTCAGAAAAAAAAATGTATTTGCAATTTCTGTGTTAATGTTTTTTGTTCTCAAATAGTTCAAAATAAAATAAGATATTAAAAATAGTATAAATAAATAAAATAAGATATTTTAATGGATAATATGCTTTACTGTGTCAAAATTCATTCAAGACTATGCGCAATTTTGAAATTTAATTATGCGATCTGTTTTCAGTTAGTTGAAATGAAAATTTTATTGCAATATCAAAATCAAATGGTTACATTTTAGAAGTTTATTCAGAAAAAAAAATTATTGGCGGCTGCAGTGATAATGTTTTTGTTCTCAAATAGTTTAGAATAAAAATGAGATCAAATCAGCCCAAAACAAGGTTGGTGAAAATAGATTTTCAATACAAAATAAAAGCTTTCGTTGTATCTCTAGATAATTCGTATTAAGGATGTGCGAAAGACATATAAAGCAAGAGATATAAAGCTTTACAGAGATCTCTACATATAAAGCAAGAGATTTGTTTGTATTTAATACGTAAAACATTAACACTTATGTGAGCAACATCTATATGGAATTCACCAAACATATATGGAAATTATACATTTAAAAACAATCTCAATTACTAAACATCTAATTACTTATGAACAGTTAAAATTACTTATGAAGTTAAATTCTTTCCTTAATTTTAATAATTACTTAGGAAGTTAAATTTTTTCTTTTTTTTTTTCAGCTTATTTACAGCCAAAAATTATGAAGAAATTATTTTTATTTTTTAAGTTGTTAATAAAGAACTTCGAATGAAAAAGTCTCACAACTATTTTCGTACCTGGCGACATTTTCCATTCCGGTAGCATTATCGCTTGAGTTTATTATTTTTACTTCCAATCATTATTAGATGTTTAGTGATTGAGATTGTTTTTAAATGTATAGCTTCCATATATGTTTGGGGAATTCCATATAGAAGTTGCTTGTGTTTAATTTCCCAACACAAGTTAGCAATTAGAATATAAATTGTAGGCGTTTTACAATGAAATGCAAAAATATTTCAAGAAAATAGGTTCTAATATTCATACATAAATTTAAAATCTAAGAACAAAATAACAGTACAGATAGATATTTCCAAAAATATCTGCTAAGCGAGGAAGAAGAATTATTTTAATACTCAAAGGAACAATAGTTAAACATCTCAAAAGAAAAAGAAAAGGAATTGTTAAACTTACAATTCATGCAAACATTTCATCCGGCCTGATTATTTCAAAAATCTTTCCCAACAGCTGTTGTGGATCGAAAATGCCTCGGCAAACTTCAAGAGAAAAAGCAACCGAAATTGGACTCAACTAGCATTGCTTTACATCCCTCCCACCTTTTACGTATTCCAAGACAATATTGACATTTCATGCCATCTTTTAAAGACACCATCCATCACCACCAAATGACATAGACGAACGACTGAAATTTAGAAAGCAAAATGAATCTTATTCTTCCTCGGGAACAACAGTGTTTGATCAATTCTTCTTAAGAAAAGTTTAATAAAAATGGCTCTTCTTTTAGTTTTGAAAGAATATTGAACACATTTCTTCGTCGATGAAGGTTGTAAAGAAAAGCATAATTTTGCATCGTGCAAGTGTTGAAAAATGCATTAAAAATATTTCTGATTATTTTTTTTTTTTAATTTTTTTTTTTTTTGTAAATCAACTTATTCGCTGAGTACAAGTAAAAAAGTAAAAGAAGTTGCATAAAATAAAATACTTTTTAATATTGAATATGTATGCTGAAAAATAATTTATTTTTAGTAATATGTAAACTTTAGAACTTTAATTTTATTTTACGAAATAAATTACATGTGATTTTTATAAAGAATTGTATTTAAATCATTGCTTCAAATTAAATAAAAAAAATCCACTGTTTCCTAAATTTCAAATGTTGTTGTGTATAATCCTTAGTGTCCTGGCAGTGTGGTGATCAAAAAGTTCCCATGAAATCTACTCATGGAAAAACATGGAGGAAAATAGGCAGCTTCTGTTATGATGAAATACCCGTAGGTAGATTGGTTTGACGCTCTACGGTAATTTTAGTGCAAAAGCTTTTACGATCTCCTTATTTGATAAAAACTTTTATCAAAAGTAACTTTTTTATTTTTATAAATAGAAATTTCGTTTATACTGTATATTAATTAAACAACTTTATTAATTTCAAACTTAAAAACGCCAATTGGTAATTTTCAAGAATATTTTTTTTATTTGTATATAAATAAATTTGAAAAATAGATGTATACGATCATACTGTATCTTACGGACTATTTTTAAATCATCAAAAGTAAAACCTGATAATTCAAGCACCAATTTTTACCAATTTCTAGTCACAAGTTAGCAATTAGAGTATAAGTTGTAGCCGTTTTACAACAAAATGCAAAGCATTTCAAGAAAATAAGTTCTAATATTCATACATAAATTTAAAATATAAGAACAAACAGTTTAGATAGACATCTCCAAAAATATCTTTAAACAAAGACGAAGAATTCTTTGAGAATCAAAGGAACAATAGTTAAACATTTCAAAAGAAAAGGAAAGGGATTGTTAAGCTTTCAATTCATGCAAACATTTCATCCGGCCTGATTATTTCAAAAAATTCTTCCCAGCAGCTAAAGATTGTGGATCGAAAATGCCACGGCAAACTTCAAGAGAAAAAGCAACCGAAATTGGACTCAACTAGCATTTTTACATCCCTCCCAACCTTTTACGTAATTATGGGCAAGATCAATATTGACATTTCATGCCATCTTTTAAAGACACTATCCATCACTGGTCAAAGACATAGACGAACGACTGAAATTTAGAAAGCAAAATGAATCTTATTCTTCCTCGGGTGCAGTGTTTGATCAATTCTTGGAAGAAAAGTTGAATAAAAACGGCTCTGCTTTTAGACTTTTGAAACGGAATAAAACATTTCCAGCACGATGTCGTTGTAAAGAAAGGATAATTTTTGCATCGTGCATGTTTAAAAATGCATTAAAAATCTTTCGCACCCACCAGGCTCCGTTACAGTTTTAGAGACCTTTTTTTTTTTGTAAACCGCCCACAACTCATTTCATCTGAATACAAGTAAAAGTAAGCGTGCCTGGCATAAAATAAAACGCCTTTTTAAATTGCAATATCCAGTATTTTATTTAATGTTTTCTTTATTTTTCTTTAAAGTATGAAACTTTAGAGTTTTCTTTCAAATTTTATTTTGGAAATAAATTACAGTTATTTTCTATTCAAAGAATTGTATTTAATGCTTTCTTATTTTATAACCATTTTATACTGCATATCCCAAATGTTTTGTGTCCATTCTGATTTACAGTGTACATCCTATGAGTAATGTATGGAGGCAAAGAGACAGCTTCTATTATAATGAAGAATCCGCAGGTAGAAGTCTGACTTGACTCCGAGTCGCTGAAGAAGGAGGGGGTGTCTTTTTGGGGGAGGGGAGATTACCCCGCATTTGTGTATCGTATGGGAAAAACTCGGAATTTTAATTAGTTTTAGTATTTTCTTACAGAAGTAAAAATTCAATTCAAATAAAATTTCAAATATTTTTCGTTTAATTTTAAGAATATATTTCATCAATGTAAAAATATGTATTTGCAGTTATATTTAATTAATCATATAAATTTTTATATGCATTTTACTACTATAATATATATTTTTGCATATGTATTTATTTACTATCATATAGATTTATATATCCATTTTATAAATAAAAACCATTCTTTCAAAGAGAATAACAATGCATAAAAAAATTAAAAATTCAATGCATTTAAAAAAAATTTAAAATATAATATACTATGTTTATTTAATCAAAGGTATGCAATCTAGAAAGAAATATATATTTTCTTACTGTAGTGCAAAATTATTATTAATTCATCTTTAAATTTTCTTTATTTACTTATGTTAGCTCTAAGAATAAAGTGGCGATAAAATTTCTCTCCTATATTTAATTTCCGAATGCAAGTATTAAAAAATAGGCAGGAAGATATTGAAGGGGATCTGTGAGATATTTGTTTCTATTTCAGACAGTTGTGCAAACATCGAATTTTAGTCTTTCTGCGGAGAATTTTTAATATTTAAATTCAGTTTTCCAGTTTTATAGTTATGAATATTTTAAATCCATGTATTAAATTCCCTTTTCTATTTTAAAACATACGATTAATTTGAAATGCTTTAAATTTAGCTTTTACTGGATAAACAAATATTAAGCCTTATTTTTAGTTTTTTCTTTGAAATACTCTTATAATATAAAAGTTTAGACTATAATTTATATTTTTATATCCATACCTGAATTTTATTGCATTTTATTATTCTATTATTGTAAATTGCTACTGCAAAAATATTATGTAATTGCTATCATATAGTACTATAACTTGTTATTCATATATTTATTACCTATTTTGGGTTTGTTTTGCATTGAGAACATTTCCTTCATTTGATTAACTTAAATATTTATTAAGTCAAATTTTAGTTTTTCTTAATATTTTTCTGAATTATTTTCCCAGCATAAGAATGTTTAGCAGTCAATCGCGATTTCAACAAAATTACTGCTATATATTTCTTAATAGTGAAATAATTATAAATATCTAGGGATTTTGAATTAAATATTCACTATGATAAACTTAATTTTAGATGCTTGCGTTATATTAAATATTGCTTCAAATATAATACGAAAAATAATTGTTGTGATGTTTCATAAAAAAAGAGTAGATTTGATGCCAATTCTATAAAACTAGCTTAGGTAATTTAAAATATTAATCAAAACATAATATTTCTGAAATATAATGCAAGCTATAGAATCGGTGAAATGAACATTTAACACTCTTCAAGCTTCATTGTCACACTTTATGATCACTAATGCTATTTTATTTTTTTAAATTTAAACTATTTAAATTAAAGTTGTAACCTTGCTTCCACCTACACACTGACAAGAGCGCCCCCTTTGGCGTTAAGGATAAATGGTCAGTAATCCTCGAGCCTCTCACCCGAGATAAAGTATATTTCGCGCATCCTGCACGCAGCTGAGTATCGGGTTTATCGACTTAAAAGAGAAATCCTTTCACCAATGCATAATTATATGTGTTTAAATGTGTTACATATTGTCTGTAATTGTATGTGTAGGGTGTTTGTGCTTGTGTCAATAAAGCTGTGAGTACTCCAACCTGTACCTCAAGTATCTCTACATCTAGTTAAAAAATATGACATAAACCAAACCTGCATACTAAGAAATAAATTTATTTTAAAAGATTATATACGAGTACGTATAAACATAAAAAAGAAGGAAGGAAAGTGAAGCAATTACACTTGCACTCAAGAGCAATCAAAACATGAACATATAACCATACATGAAATAACTCAACCATGAAGAATTCCAACAAATTATATTATACATGAAGAAGACTAACAAGACATTCTTAACACTAGACGAAGGCATTCTTGCATATAATAGCAAACTAGTGCAAAAAAATGTATTTATTTTATTATACATAAAGACGAAGGTATTCTTAATACTAGACAAAGATATTCTTACATACCATAGCAAATTACTAGTACAAGACAGTTTTTTTTATTATTATTCACCAAATTCTGTCATCTGAGGTTTTTTTTATTAATATTTGCCATTTAATACAATAGCCTTTGTAAGAAATTTGTATTGTGTGTACTTTTCACGATTGGAATTTCATCTAATAATAAACAATTCATATTTTGTGGAATTTAATTTAGTATAAGATCATATCTGAATTTTTGTGTGTGTTTGTATGTGTTATACTGCAAAAGCTGGTTACTATGTCCACAGATACAATGATGTAACAGTGAGTTGTTAAATTACCTGAGCTACAAATCAAACACTGTAGTAGGACTAATCACCAGATATCAGCACCCCATTCGATATTATTGCAAACATTATGTAATTCACTTCGTCGCTTTCATAACTGTATCCAACTGTCGTTGTGCACACAGCATGGCTTCGTTTATGTACCTCATCCACAGTTATGCATCCTCATTCCAAATTACGAAGAGATAGTATCAACTGGAGCTTTGCCATGCATATGTTATTTATTAAAAATAATGTATGAATGCGTTATACTAATTTTCAAAATTGATTAAAAACTTATGAGCAAGCAGTTCGATTTCTGATATTATTATTTGTATGAAAAAAAATGTAATTATACATGAATGTCTAAATGGTGCTAAATTAATTCATGATGAATTCTTTCCTCTCACCCTTATAAATGCAATTTAGAGATCTGTTGTAATTCCAACAAAGTGACGACTTCTCATTGACGAAAAAAAAGGTAATTTTAATTATGTTTTTCATTTTTGTTTCAATTTTTTAAAAAAAAATTTTAAAGCTTTTCTTTTAAATAAGTGAAAGGAAATACGCCCCCAAAAAATCGTGCTTTGATGCATTCTACTTTAAGAAAAAGAGGCATAGAAAATTTTGTTAATTCAAACAACTATAGTGTTGTGAGTTGTGTAGCTGGATTTTATATGAGTGATTGGGTTGAAACTTGAGACACAACGTTGAGAATTCACAGCTTTATTGGCCCACGCACAAACATCACACACATACAATTAGAGACAAACATTACTTAACATATTTAAAGTATAAATTTGTGGAAGGATTCCATTTCTAAGCCGAAAATAAAGATACTCAGATAAGCGCTCGGATGCGTGAAATATGTTACCTCCGGGGAAAGTGTGTTGGCAACTGATACACAGGGTTGGCTAAATATATTTCCTCTCGGGATGAGAGATTACGAACTAAACCTTTCTCAACAGGAGAGCGTGGTTGCGATATACTAAACGTTTCTCAGCAGCAGCGCCGGTGGCGCTGTACGTCCTCTCAGGTGAGAGTCTCGAGAAATACTGACTATTTCTCCTGAATACCATAGGGGGAACTCTTGCAGTGCGTAAGAGGAAGTACGGTTACATAACTAGTTTTTATTTGATTTTTGCCTGACATTTGTCAGTAAATTGTAATGTGAAAGTTTGGTTTGGTTTGTCGCTCTACGGTCATCTTGCGCACATGAGAGCTAAGCAGATTGGAACCTGCAGTATAACGTGTATTCCTAACCAATAACAAAAATCCATGCCACCGCCGAGATTCGAACCTGAAGCATGTGGCACCATAGGCCAGAGCCGCTTGTAATAATATGAAAGAGTGGAATGTGGGTGAGAAATTATATGCATACTTTTAATGGATTTTTAAAATGAATTGATTTTGCTAACAACTTAATTTATTTTTAATAGCTAATTTTAAAAAAAAACAAAATTCTTATTAAAAGCGATCTTTTAAGGTATTCTAACACAAATGCAAGCTCATATTTATATTGTGTATTATTATTTGAGTTTGTAATTCCTTTAAAAGTTGTCTCTGGATGTCATTATGATACTCAAATATACACCTTCCGTGCTACATAAATGAAATAAATTCATTCTAAGTTGTGGTATAAAAATTTTCTGAAGTGAAATTAAAGAGAAGGCCAGGAAAGTTTTATTAATTAAAATTTTCAAAACTTCAAAATATTTAAGTTGAGAAAAGTGGAAAATATTATTTGTCGTCTTTTTTAAAAAAAATATTAATTTGTTTTTTTTTTTCTAGTTTTTGAAAAAGAAGTAAATGAGAATTTCTGTACTCTCCATTAGATGAAATTAGTAATTACTCAAATATTCCATAATCAAAAGATTTTTTGCTTAAAATTTTCCTGGCAAAGAACTTTTTGAAGCTCAAATGGAATGTTCTAATGACATAGTAGTTCCTTTTAGTGTTTTTAAAGATTGAATTTCATCTTAATTTGAAAATATATTTATAATCAGTCTTGTTACATATTCACGCATTTTACTGTATATTGCTGGTTAGACAATCTGCTTTGTATGTCAATATTAAGAATATCACTAAAACTTATAACAAAAAGCCTACATGTTTTTAAAATAATTTGATGATTTTTAATTCGAATTCACTGTTGTGAAATCGATATAGGATCAGTATAATAAGTTTTAAACAAAAATTGGTGCATTTTCTGTAAACAAGCAATCATTTGAATATTTTTTAAAAAATACGAAACAAAAAATTTTTAAATATTCGATTTATCTTGAAATTTGAAATTTTAATTTTGTCAGAATAATTTTAGTGATTGTTTACAATTGTCTATTAAATAATTTTAACAAAATTTTGACAATTTAAATTTTTAATGAAACTCGTCGATTTTATAAACGCGTTCATGTCTAAAAGAATACAGAATTTTATAATTTTATTACAACTAAAATAAGTGGCTACTGAAATACATCAATTACAAGCATACTCTTTTGGAATTTTTTAGCAAATGTTTTCAATAAACATTTTAGACAATCACTACATTATAAAAATCATTTATCTTTTATTAAAAAAGAGTAAAGAAACTGATATTAACTAATAATAAGAACAGGAATTACAAAAATAATATTTTGTAACTATTCTACTTTTAATAATTTGAACACGTACTTAGAATAATTTTCCAGTAGCATTTTAATATGAAAAATTAGTACAAACGTGATATAGGCAAGAATAATCATAATTGAAATAAGAAGAAAGTTCTGGATTACGAATCTCTGAAATGATTACGGCCAGTAAATGCCTACAACCCTGTTATTATGTCTATTATTAGCGTATAATAAACGCGCAAAATACATCAGCTGCAATTTTCTCTTTACTCAATGTCTGCTGGTACTGATTTCATGATTGTTATTTCATCATCTGACGTATAAATCTGCACAACTTTCGTAGATTTATATCACATTGCCGTTTAATAATAATTTGAAATATTAACAATTAAAGAATAACTACTTTATAAATATATTCAAATATCAGATGTCTTTTTTTTCACATCTAATATTACAATTAAAAATATCTTTTACAATTTATTGCCTTAAAATCTTAATTTTTTTTAATGTAAATAACGTTAGAAACTATTGTTACTGTTCAAAACTTAAAAACCGTTGGATTAATTGAAATATCATTATATTTACTTATACCAACATTTTTTTCGAACAATATTTCATCGCAAACTAGCATTTCAAACATTTTCTTGCTTTTTTTTTTTCTTTCAATTCGTAAAGGAATTATTTATTAATAAATAAGTTATATTGAATTGTAGCAAATAATTATTTACTATAACATAAAACATAGAAAATAAATTGTCAAAAACAGTAAGTAAAAATGAAATAATAATTCAAAAAATAAAATGCATAGATTCAATAGTTTTGAAAAAAACATTTGATTTTATAGTTATCTAAAGGTTTAATAATGTTATTATTGCTTCTTATCAATAATTATATAAACAATATTATAAACTATTAATATAAATATTGTTATAAACTATTATTACTGTTAAAAATATTAAAACCTTTGATTTAATTGAAATATCAATATATTTACTTTCACCACATTTTTTTAAATAATATTTATTGAAAACCAGCATTTCAAACACTTTTTGTGTTTTTTTCACACACTATTTTAATAATAAATAACGAAAAGTTGAATTGTAGTAAAAAATTATTTACTATAACATGGAACATAGAAAATAAATTGTCAAAAAAAAAAGTGAAAAAAAAACAAAACTTCCAAAAAATAAAATGCTTAGATTCAATAACAATAATATTGTTATATATATTATTATTGTTCATATAATATTAATATTATATATTATTATTTCTGTTATATAAATTATTATTAATATTATTATTGTTTCGTATCAATAATTATATATGATGACAGCAATTTTAAGGGTGTTACGATAATAATAATCATAATTTTTATAAAAAAAACGTATAATATCGTCGTATACAATGTATTTGTTTTAAGCAACCACAGAATGCTATCATTATTTTAAAATACTCAATTTTATATTTCCCCTGGACTATGAAAATAAAGAATAAAAAACATTTAATTCAATATCCAGTTCCTATACAAAATTGTAACGAAACTATTCCGGTGATAAAAAAAAATAAAAATTCATTTCCTGAAAAACTAGATAATTTTTTTAACTAAAATAAAAAAAAATAATTCACTGGCGTCATTTGTTTTGCTTTAGTGCATGAAATATTTCGTTCATTTTTATTCAGCTCAAAAACTTTTTATGAAAAGATTGAAAAAATTTTTTTATTTCAAAAAAAAAAAAAAGAAAAACCCCTTAATGTAAATTTCGTTAGTTTCTCATGAAAGAACGTATAGTGTTACTTTATTGAAATATAAATAATAAATTTCCATTGCTCTCACAGCTCTTGAAAAGAATAAGTGTTCTTTATATAAAATTTCTGAAAGAGCAAAAACTGAAAAAAAAATCATCCATTTCTTAGCAATTCAATTTTTTGTCCCTTTATTTTTTTTTCTCTGTATCCACGGAAACTTATGAGTTGAAATTTTTATGAACGAATTTCAATCTGTAAGGCTTTTACTATGAATTAACAATATTTGTATTTTTTTTTTTCAATGCCTTTTTATATAGAGACAAACTATACACTTCAGCATAAAAATTGTAGCATTTTTATTTAGGGAGTATGGAAATAGTTTTTAAAATCTTTAAAATGCATGTCTGTATGCAGAATGTTTAAAATTCATGAACTTACGATGCAGATAATGTAATCTTAACAATTCAAATAAATGACTGAAAATAATTTTTTTTTTTTTTTTTCATCTTTTGAATTATTTTTAGAATTTAATAAATTTCCTATAATTTGCCTGTAGCCTTTTGTTGATTTTTAAAAGATTAATCAATTCTTAATCAATCTATTTTAATCACATAATTTTACTCTAAAATTTGCAAAAAGAAGTTTTGAAGTTTTGCTGTTAATACAAGCTTTTATATTTTTCTTATATATAAAATTTAGAGAATCAGCTAATTTTAATACTTTTAAGATTAAATAAAATAGACCATAGATTAAAATAGATAGACCATCTATTTTATATAAAAGTTAGCTTACACGAGGTGCAGTCAAAAATTTCTCTGAAATTCGCGGTATCCCTTTATTACCCCAATATCATTAATTTATTATTTTTTATTATCAGTATACTTTTTACTACCGGAATTCAGGCAATGTAAAGCAGTGTGCTTAAAGGTAGGAGTATGTGGTAGAATTCATATGTAAAGGAAAATGAAAAGTAGAGGTATGTGTTTGAAAACACTCAAAGGAAAAGACCGAAGAAAACATGGTAAGGAGGATAATTACTGCATCATGACAATCTTCCACACATCAAGACACGGGCAGACATGGACAAGACAAAACCTCCTAACCATGTGCAGACATTAGCAGAAAGAACATTCCCCTTTTGCCAGCCTCCCTACTCACTAAATTAAGCACCATTGAATTTCTGGCTCTTCCCCAAGATCAAAATGGACTTCAAATATAACTGTTTGAAGACATTAAAATTAAAGCGACGGCCGAAATTTGGAAGATACAAGAATAGAGTTTTATCGTTGTTTCGATGTTGTCGCGATGTCGGAGTTCGAGTAGACAGCGAACATCAATCTCATGTGCAGATTGGGAAATCTGCTTCAGAGACTTTGTTAGCCTTGCAAACAGTTTATGGTAACGAATTTTTAAAAAGAAAACAGCTGTTTACGGTTTTCCAGATTTGGGGGTGGACATAAATCTCTGGAAGACGAGAGCCGCAGGGGAAGACCTTCAACCTCCAGAAACGAAGGAATGGTCAGTAGGAGAAACAGTTAATCAGACCAGATCGAAGAGTGATCATCAACGAGTTGACACCAGAAATGAAGATCTCTCATAGATCCATTGATGATTTGAAGATTAAACATGTCAGTGCAAAGTTTGTGTCGTGGCTGCTGAACCCGGATTAAATGAAAAATTAGTAAATGACTGCAACTGAAAATTGAAAAAAGCACAGAGGATCCAGGGTTTCTTGAGACAGTTGTTACTTTTGACGAGACCTGGGTTTATTAAATTAAAAAGAAGAAGTAGAAGAATTGAAAGAACAAGAATCATAGAACAGTAACAAGAAATCAAAATAGAAGCCGACTGCAAAATATTGTAATCATGGTTTAATGATGAAATGAATAACAAAAATGGCAATCCTTTTTTTTTTTTTTTGTTCTCAATGCAATGATGCCTAGCAATGATGATTCAATAATTTATATTATTGTTTCCCAGAATAGAAATGATTTCAATAACATTTTTAATTTAATATCTTTTTATATCATTAAAATTGCATGCAAAAATATAACCACAGTTGAGAGATACCAGAATATCTGATGTATCAGAACTGCTTTTATACAGTTCCATTATAGTAAAAATTAGTTAGCTTCAAAACGAAACAAATTAATAAATTAGTTAAACATAATTACAATGTAGATTTCTAGAAATAAAGATTTTCATTTATAACTTTTCTTAAACGAAAAAAAAAACCACTTCTGTACAATTTTCAATGTAAATTCGGTTTATTTCTTTTTAACCTACGAGTTCCTCCATTAACTTAATATGCTACTCATCACATTTTTCAGCCATTTTCCAACGTCGACGACATTCTACTTGCATGAAAGATTGACTTCGGAGAGTGCATTTTCATAACCACCACTGTCACACACAAAAGCTCTGGGTCCTTTTTCTCTTTTTACCCATAATATCAGCTTATAGCGAGCCTATAGTAAATCCATAAAATAATTTCCATTCCGCCCGTTCCTCGGACTTGGGCAAACAAATCGATCCGGAACCATTCTTCGTCTCTTAGCACGCCAAAAACTTTATCTCCAAAAGGATATTTCTATGGATTTATTCGAAGCCAACGTCCCAGAGGTCTCACCAACGGAGACTCCAGATAAAACATTTGCTTTGACAAAGTTAGTTCCGAATATTGACAAGTCAAACAAAAGGCGTCCGGCTAAGTCCGCCTTATCACTTTTAATGCAAATTTCGAGTGGGCCTTTTCCCACAGATTTCTGTTTGTTCTTCCATTATTAAAGCAGAGCTGGAAGGTAGGGGGTGGAATTAAAAACAGGCTGGAAATCGCCAATTAGATATTCGACATTATATACTTATCGGCAAATCTTTTTTTTTTCTCTCTCTCTTTCTACTAAAAGGAAATTTTAATTTTTTTTGTTATTATCCATCAACATTAAGAGATTTCTCAAACATTTCATTAGCATGATGAAACTTACATGATTTCTGTACATGATTTACATGATTTCTGCAATTTACTTACATGATTTCTGTGTATGATTTACATGATTTCTGTGATTTACTTACATGATTTCTGTAATATTTTCATCGTTTTTTACTACTTTAGTAATAACTAATTTTGTTAATTAATTTTGTTCAACCAAAAAAAAGGCTTATTAGCACAAAAAAATAATAACATAGCTTCTTCTTTTCTTTTTTTTTAATAGAAGGTGTAAAATAAAGGATATAATAAAATAAAAAAGATCGTTGCAACGTTTCTCTTTATTTTGTGATGAAGTGATATTTCTTCATAGAACTGCTGAGAAACATTTAATCTCTCATTCCGAGAGGAAATATATTCAACGTAACCCTGTGTAATAGTTGTCCTATAGATTTCCACCCGGAGAAAAGTATATTTCGCGCATCCAGCGCGTGCCTCATTATCTTTATTTTCGGCTTAGAAATGGATTCCTTCCCCGAATCTTCAAATATATGTCTTTAAATGTGTTAAATATTGTTAGTGATCGACTGTTAGTTAGTAAAAAATCTAATCCTTTGGCTAGGTGCGTTAGGATCACCGTTTTCAGTAGTGAATAGACTCAATGTCGATTATGACACCGTATGTAAGTGTATTACATTGATAGTCAAGTTGTCAGGTGGGAGTTTTTGAAAGTTTTCTATGATAGAGAAATACGAAGTACACTCATGTCAATAAATTAAGGATAATTCAGAATCACACAGAAATTTGAACTCTAAAATAAAAATTTCACCTGTAGAATTATCAAACACATCAAGAAGAAGAATATGCAAATTACAGGAAACCACCAGATGGCGCGGATAGTACGTCATAATGACGAAAGTGTAAGAGAGGGGTATATAAGGAATGGTGGCAAAGAAGTAAAATTGTTCACAGGCGCTTTAAAAGCTTTTCAGTGCAATAACCGCATAGTTATAGCACAAAGGAAGCATTTGGATGATTTTTACGTGGTAGAATTATCGAACAACTGGAATGTGGACGTACCCAGCTGGAAGTATCCGAGGAACTTGTAATCGCCCAGAGTGTCATCTCCAGGCTTTGGCAACGATTCCAAGATGATGGTAATGTGAGTAGATGTTACAGCACAGGTCGCCCCCGAGTTACAACGCCGAATGAGCGCCGGTATTTAGCAGTTACTGCCAAAAGAAACAGACGGAGCACAGCATCAGACCTGTCTCGTCATCTCTCTTCAACTACCGGTACGACAGTTTCCAGGCAGACCGTGTACAGACGCTTAGGGCACATTGGTCTATATGCTCGTAAGCCTGTCAGATGTGTTTCACTTACCGCAACTCACTGTCGCCTGCGATTAACCTGGGTAGAATGCATGCATTGTGGACACCGTAACAGTGGTCTTGTGTGATGTTTACGACGAGTCCAGGTTTAGTTTGCAGTCTGATTCTCGCCGGACTTTCATATGGAGAGCGCCAGGCACCCGTTACCACCAAGAGAACACCGTTACGGTGGTGCAGGATGGCTCGTTTGGGGAGGAATTATTCTTGGTTCCAGAACTGACCTGCATGTTCAGAGTGTAACGATGACAGGCCACATCTATCGGGATGTCAATCTGGAACAACATGTACGTTTGTTTGTTATGGACGAACATTGTGGACATTGTGGACATTGCCAAACATTGTGGACGAATGCCTTCAATTGGAGGATATCACCCGTATGGATTGGCCAGCATACTCACCGGACTTGAATCCAATAGAGCATGTGTGGGATATGCTTGGCCAACGAATTGCAGCCCGTCAACCCCCTCCCACCTGTCAACCGGAACTTCGGAGGGCATTGCTTGATGAGTGGTGTAATATTCCCCAAGATCAGATTGATAATTTGATACTCAGCATGCCTAGGCGTTGTAAGGTCTGTATTGCATCGTCCGGGAGACATATTCCATATTAACCATTATACTAACCAGGTTATACTGTTTTTGTAAATAGGTTCTTTTTTGAAATTTGCTCAGGGAGTAAAAATCGCAATTTTTATTAATTATGTCAAACATATAGCATCTTTTTTGCTCTTTACCTTTTGTTTAATAAATAGACTTTACAAATAAGTCAAATTTGTTTTGCTTCTGTCTCTTTCTTTGCCTGAACTTCATTATCCTTAATTTATGGACGTGAGTGTAGTTACTTGAAAATCCTGCTAGATGACATAACTTCTTCTTTTTTTAGAGGTCGATGGACTATTCATAACTTACATATGATCCATGACGTAATAATAAAAAAGTGAATAGCAATTTAAAAAATAGCATCTATTCCCTATATTGTATCTCATTAAATACTTGATTATGGTGAATATTTTCACCTCGGTTTTACTATTTCACAACGAATTTGAATATCTCTTATAATCCAATAAAGTATTTTAGAAATAACTAAAACTTATAATAACTAAACTTAATTTCATACGTTAATTCCGGCATATTTCATAACATTTAAGCTTTAGCATGTACATAAAAAACGCGCAAAAAATTTATTCAAGAATTATTAACGCATTAAGAAAACTAAATGAAATTGATTTTTTTCTTCTTAATATTGACTCATTTTTAGATAATTTGTTTTCTTCTTGGATAAATCTAATTTACTCTCTTTCAAGCATTCAAATTATTAGCTTTAAATCCGATTAAAAACTTCCAAGTGAAATATTTCGTAAGAGAAAGCTTGGAGCGCTTTTTAACAACTGATTGCTTACTTTCTTTCTTTCTTTTTTTTTTTTAAATTATTGATTGCATTCATAGAATAAGAAACTGGAAAGAAATAAATCTGTTGATGCTCTTTATTTTAAATGTTTATTAAAGAAAGTAACTTTTTTTTAGAATTAATTTCATTAAATCAGTGACTTTAAAATAAAAAAAATACTTCAAATAAGAATGAAAAATTAAATTTAAATGAAGCGCTAGAGTTCTAATTAAATAATATATATAGAGAGAGAGAGCAATGCGAAGATTATTATATTACTGATACTAGAACATACCGTCTGGTGAATTCAGCATTAAGTAAATGTCATAATAAACTTCTGTATTTTAGCAAAAAACAATGTAGAAATAATCAACAGAAGAAAAATCTATGAAGGTTTAAAAAACAATCAATCAAGTTTAAAAAAATGTGTGTATCTAATCCTCAGTGCTTTGCAGTGCGGGATGAGCACCCTTAAGCATTCTACTCTTGGATGGAGGGAAAGGGAGGCAACTTCTGTTGTGATGCAGCACCAGTAGGTAGGCCAGTAGTAAGTCTGATTTGGCTCCGAGTCGCTGAAAAAGAGGGGCAGTGCATTCCGGGAGGATAGTTAGGGGAAACTACCCCGCATTTGCGTGTCATATGGGGAGAAAATATGGGTAATCTGACTTACGAGGCAAGATGCTGAACATCACAAATGACATCGAATGTCCTCGTGTTTTGGAACAGTGTCTACAACAATGCCGTCAGCGGATTGAGCCACCGCCCTAATCACCATCGGTGCACGTTGCCACTCAGCTCGTATACAGTTGCTTCTAAGCAGTTTGAAAATGATGTGAGTGAGAAGCCTGACTGGGCTCTGTGATGTTGTTACAGTCATATGAGACTGGGACCTACGGTTTAAAGTGGATTCCGAACCACTGCAAACATCCATAGCACAGTCCAATATGATTGTAAAATGTTGCGCATAGGGGCCCGTAAAAACCCTACCCCGTAAAAAGAATAACATCTCATGTTTTGAAATCTTCCAGTAGACAGAAACCTTGGGGTTGTTGCGCCATTGAGGAAGAAGAAGAAATAACCACGCGTTCTTTAATAAATAAGAACTTTTTTTTTAATATTAATAAAAGGTATTTCATTCACATAATTTCGGCTGTTTCATTTATAGAATTTCGACTATCTTGACTAATTTTTTTCTTATCCCATTTGGTGGACAGCAACATACTTGGACTTGAAGATATACGGCCTCTTAAAAAGTATTACACGAAAAAAGGGTTTTAATCCAATTTCTGTCATTATATTTCTCAGAAATTTAATAATTACAATTTTTAAAATCACTTTTGATAAGATAATGTTATACGAATTACAATCGTTATTTAAGTGAAAAAGTCAATTTAAATTTTAGGGCTTTTAATTATGCATTGGACAAAAATACAATACAATTATTCACATAAATCTATAATAACATAAACACTCTATTTTTAAATAATTTGTATCTCTGTATATTAAACAATGCATATTTGTTAATAAATATATGTATCCAGTAATAAATTTATCTAAGTATTGTAAAATATATACATGTAATCGCAAAATTTCCTATTGTTAATTTTTTACATATTATAGTTTATTATATGCTTCTAATGCATGATTACTTATTTCCCTTTTGAAGTGTCATTAAGCCTAGTAAAAAAAAAAATTTGGTTTGGTTTGTCACTCTACGGTCATTTTATGCATTCTTTAGGATAATTAGACCAGGACTACAATTCAACGCGGTTTTCGAACGACTAACAAATATTCATGCCCCCTGCGGAATTCGAACCTAAAACCTGTGGTTTCGAAGACCAGAGCGGTATCCAATTGGCCATCAAGCCGCAGGTCAAAATAAGGAGAAATATACAACAAAATCATTTTTTAACTAGAGAGTGTTCACCCACATGTTGCGAAACAAGTTAAAAATTCCTCGAAAACGCTTCCATAAATAGTCTTACCCAACCCATAATATCCTCCAGACTTTTTTCCTTCTGATTAAAACTTATTTTGATAAACGACCTGTCTTCCATCTCAACAGCAATACCATTTATTTATTTATTTATTCATTTTTTTTTAAGAAATTGAAAATTAGCCTTCATAGATAATTCAATTGGCAATATTTTTATTGATGCTTTAATTAAGACTTTTTAGAAAGAAAGAATTTAAGATTTCTTAAGATTAAGAAATAAATGACTTCTTGTAGAAAAATTGTATAATTTTTACCTAATACACAATGCAAACTTTTAAAATTATTTGGCATTTAACTTCACAACAGAAACAAATGTAAATCCTAATCCAATATCAGTTTTCCAAGATATTTGATAAAAAGTGTTTCAACAAATAAATAACAAGTTTCACCCCTATTTCACACCTGTTTGATCCAGAAAGAAACGACATAGATCTAATGATAGTTTTATGGCCACCAGCTTGAAAAATTCTCCAACTCTTAGCATTGTTAAGTAGTAACTCGGTCGTTACAAATGTCGGGATCAATATTTTGAGGATTCTTATTTAATGGTTCCGAAGAAATAAGTAAAAGAAGTTGGAAATATTCTTCAAAGTATTTTTTACACAGTTTTTATAGCTTTCTTTTAAAAAAAAAAATATTTTTATTATTTTATTGTTAATAATAGTCGTTGTTATAAAAAAAAATCATATTTTCTTGTTTCATCTACAAATACAATTATTTGTTTCTTTTTTTTTTAAATATGTACTTATTTATTTTTAATATATTTGGTATTTGGTAATAAATAATTAAATATTTTGCTTTGCTGTGGCTTGTAATTTGTAACTGTACATAATTGTAATAATTGCGCTTTGTACCATTAGTTTAAATGAAAGAAAAACCCATTTTTAACGAAAAGCATTCTGTTCAATTAGTAGTCTAGTAGTAACTCTGGCTGCAAACTTGCAAAACAGCTCAGGTTTGGATTCGCTGGCGGCGTGTATTGCAGTCACTTCTTTTAGAATCGAGAAAATTCGATAGTCGTTGTAACAGCGTATGTGAATTTACGAGTAGAATAAATGTATTTTTAACTAATTTTTTATGAAAAGAGTTAGAGAATATTAATTAATGTTATTTGATTTCTTTTTGTGATTTCATTATTGAACAAAGCATATAATCATATATTCATTACTTTTTATTATATCGTTTTGCACAGATTCTCTAAATATTAATAATGTGATTAAAATATCAAACTTATTTTTTAAAATTCATTATTATGATTTATTTGCTTCCCTTTATCATAAGAAAAAGCTTTTAGTATCTTTATAAACTGCGTAATATTTTTAATTGTTATTGCATCGATAGAATATTCATGGTATGCACAAGAGGATCATAAAATAATCGATGTAATAACAAAAATTGGCATTTTATAAATTTACATATAGAATAATTGTATTTTTAACTAATTTTTTATAAAGTAGTTAAAAGTTTAATATTAATGGATGTTATTTGATTCCTTTTTGTGATTTCATTATTGAACAAAACATATAATTATTGTGCACTGATTCTCTAAATATATTAATAAAATGATTAAAATATCAAACTTATTTTTACAAATTCAATATTATGATTTATTTGCTTTCATTTATCATAAGAAAAATGTTTTAATATCTTTATAAATCAAGTAAGATGATTTTTAATTAATTTTGCATTTAAAGATGATAATTAACTCATATTAAATATAAATGAATTGATCACGGTATAAAATAATAATTGCTTTAGACTTGTAATCACTTAATGTTTTCAACATTATTTTATTTTTTCAATCAATGCTAGTCAAACATTTATTAATGAGTATCACTTTCTTTCAAATATAAAAAATAATATTTCCCTGTTTATATTAGAATGTAAATAATACCGAAATATTATTTAATAGAACTTTTAACATCTTTGACAGTTCTTTCATTTTCAAAGAAATTATTTCTGATTTTATAATTGCAATATTTTTAATAAATTTTTTTAAAGTTTACAATAAATATCCATATTAAATTACCACTGCAACTGTGCTTCCTCCTACGCAGGGCAAGAGCGCTTGTGGCGTTCAGCAGAAATTGTGAGTAGGTTTCGAGACTTTCACTCGAGAGCAAGTACAGCACAACCGAGTCTCCCGCTGAGAAACGTTTACAATCTCTCATTCTGAGGGAAAATATATTCAAAATCAACTCTCCGTAATAGTTGGCCTACAGACTCTCACCCGGAGAGGTAGTATATTTCGCGCATCCAGCGTTACTGAGTATCTTTATTTTCGGCTTAGAAGTGGAATAATTCCACGAATCTATAATTATATGTCTTTAAATGAGTTAATATTGTATGTGTGTGGTGTTTATGCGCGTGTAAATAGTGTTTGCAAACCTGTGTCTCAAGTCTCAATCTAACCACACCTACTTACAATCCATTGTTGCTACAACCCACAACACAGCACCACTAGCTTTTGGACAGAACACAATATTGTTTCTCAAATATTAGATTTGCCATTTATTATTTTTGTTTGTCATGTCTTCATTTGTTTTTATCATATTTACTTCAAACTAGAAATAAAATAAAATTTTTCAAGACATTCCTTACTGTCACTCAACGATTACTCGTAAGTTTTTGTTTATTGCAAGCTCTTTTTTAATAAAATATCCCCAAAAAAAAACTACTTTTATCCCGTCTTTATTATAAAAGAAATCCATTTGAAATTCCTATTCAGAATCAGAAAGGAATTCCTGTAATTCTTTCTGTCATAATCCTTCTGCATAAAATAAGAATAAAACATAATCTTTTATATGAAAATTTAGGAGATAAAAGGTGAAAAACATACAGAACTTTCTCCCTCTTTTAAGGATTCCTGTAATAAATTCCTTCCAATTTGTTGGTAGATATTTCAATCTCCAACCATTTGAATTTCTCTTTGTGGGGACTTCCAGAAGATTATGTGATTGGTCGGGGAATCTCAATTCGAAAAAAAGAAAAATCTCTTTGAGAGAATCTCATTCAGTAGACCGTTTGAGACGAGCATGGCAGTCCATTACTCCTCAGAACGGTATTTTCACTTTTTGATTTCGCTGATACATTAATCTCAAAACCGAGGTTTCAATTTAAGTTAGACAGCGTACATATTTTCTTTTCAGCATTTTTTATCTAGAGTATTTTGACCAATGAGCATTGAGATTTATAAAATGGCGCAACAAATTGGAAATTCTATCAGATATAAAATATTGATAATTTAAACTGTACTGAACTATATATCATACAAATTTATTTATCTTTTGGTTGGATATTAGATTGAGAGAAAAATAATGCAGAATTTAGATAGAACATTTTGAAAGGGAAAAAAAGTTTTATTGTAGGACATATTTATTCACTAATATATACTCCGTCAATTCCTATGAAATTTAAACATCTTTATGACAACTTTTACATTCCATCTTGGTAAAACGTTTTTAGTTTCACTTTTGGGTTAAGTTCTTAACTTGTTATATAGGGTGTAACTTCGACACTTTAACAAGAAGTATATTTAGCTCAACCCTGCGTAATAATTCGCCTACAGACTCTCACCCAGTAAGGAAGTATATTTCGCGTATTCTGCGAGTAGCTCATTATCGGATTTTCGGCTTAGAAGTGGAATCCTTCCCCGAATCTATATTTATAAGTCTTTAAATATGTTAAATATTGTATGTGCCTGTGTAAATAAAGCTGTGTGTTCTCAAACCTGTTTTTCAAGTCTCAAAACAACCATACCCAGTAACAATCCAGAATTGCTCCAAACCATAACACTACACCACTAGCTTTGTCAGAACACACTATTGTTTCTCAAATCTTAGGTTTTTCTTTTATTATTTTTTTTATGTCTTTATTCTTTTCACCATATTTACTTCAAACTAGAAATAAAATAAGATTTTTCGAGGCATTCCTTACTGTCACTCAACGATTACTCGTAAGTTTTTGTTTATTGCAAACTCTTGTTTTTATAAAATATCCCCCAAAAAAAAATATTTTTAGCCCTTCTTTATTATAAAAGAAACCCATTTGAAATTCCATTCAGAATCAGAAAGGAATTTCCTGTAATTTTTTTTTTTTCATAATCTTTCTGCATAAAATAAGAATAAAAGATAATCTTTTTGTATGAAAATTTAAGGATGAAATGCGAAAAACATACAGAACTTTCTTCCTCTTTTAAGGATTCGTAATAAATTCCTTCCAATTTGTTGGTAGATATTTCAATCTTCAACCATTTGAATTTCCCTTTGTGGGGACTTCAGGAGATTATGTGATTGGTCGGGAAATCTCAATGTGAAAAAATAAGAAAAATCTCTTTGAGAGAATCTCATTCGGTAGACCGTTTGAGACGAGCATGGCAGTCCATTACTCCTCAGAACGGTATTTTCCTTTTGATTTCGCTGATACATTAATCTCAAAACCGAGGTTTCAATTTAAGTTAGACAGCGTACATATTTTCTTTTAAGCATATTTTATCAAGAGTTCTTTGACCAATAAGCATTGAGATTTGTGAAATGGCGCAACAAATTGGAAATTCTATCAAGAAAAGTTATGAAATATTGATAATCAAAACTGTAACTGAACTATATATTATACAAATTTATTTATCTTTTGGTTGGATATTAGGTTTCAAGAAATATAATGCAGTATTTAGTTAGACATTTTTGAAAGGAAAATATATTTATTGTTGCACATATTTAATCAGTAATATATTCTTCATCATTTCTAATTTTCTATGAAATTCAAACATCTTTAGGGTGGCTTTTGATTTCATCTTGGAAAAAATTTTAGTTTTTCTTTTGGTTAAGTTCTTAACTTGTGGAAGGGGATGGAACGTTAGGAACGTTTATATAGGAGGGAATGTCTCTGCTTATACTGGACTTATAATGGCTTCAAGAAGAAGGATCACTTTAAGGATCATGGGAATATTTAAATTTTGTTTACATGTGCTATATATATTTATATACAAATACAGAACTCTAGGTGATGTGACAGACCTTAATTATTACATGGCGTGATACACACCAAAGGGGCTCACTTTGGAAACAGGCGGAAACTGCGACCTATTCTGTCATTTCAGAGAAAAACAGCACTCTTTGTCGACTCATCGCAAAACTCCTTTCGTCTGCAAACCCCTTCCTTTATGAAAATCCGTCAAGAGGGAGGGGATCAGCTTTCCTCTCTCTTCTCACTGGAGTAGACATTTTCTCAGCCATGGTCTTTCACCAATCACGATGGAACAACTCATGGCTCGTCTTCACAAGTCGAAACAATTACAGGTTTTCATCTGTAACTGTTTCGACCTGTGAAGATCGCACGAACAATCAATTCCTTATCAAAGATCTTTCCTTTAATGATATGACTGGATATTTTTTTTAAATGTACTCAGATTTTAACAAAATACAGAGTTCAATACAGAAATGTCATAGCAATACAGGGTCAGAAAAGCTTTCCTGATGCAATAATTCACACAGAAAAGAACTATGGTTGCATGTAGTTTTCACATGGAATTATCCAGACTCTATAACAGGACATCTCGACATGGTGCACTGTAACTCGCGTACTCGAACTTGGATTTGTCTTGTACTAGATCTAGTGCAGTATCCTCCATGTCCTAATTTCGTTTGTTTAAAACTCATATTGGTATTCTCTAAAGTATCCCTCTCATATAGCCATTGCTACTGATGCCCAAAAAGGCTTTAGCTAGGAATACGCTTTTAATGTCTCGGTCTATACTAGACCTTTAACGGCTTCAAGAAGAGGGCCACTTTCAAGTCTAAGGGAACATTTTAATATTTATTTACAGGGATTATACATATATACATACAGAAATCTGTTCATTGCAATTTATTATTTACAAAAAATGAAAAATAAAGAATTAAATTTGATTCGCAAGTGCACGATTGAATCACAAGTGCAGTTTCTACCAAGGTCTGAGATTTTCAAGAGTTCTCGAGTCTATGTCGAATCTCAAAACACGTGGTCTGCGGCAGACCTTATTATCACACGTCGTGATGCACAAAGGAAGGACAATGGGCTCACTTTGGAAACAGGCGGAAACTCCGACCTGTTCTGTCACTTCAGAGAAAAAGAGAAAAACAACCCTCTTTGTCGACTCGTCACAGAATTCCTCCGAAAATCTCCCTTTAAGAAAATCCTTCAAGAGGGGGTCAGTTTTCATCACTTTTCATTGAGATAGACATTTTCTCAGCTCATGGTCTGTCACCAATTACGATGAAACAACTCACGGTTCGTCCTTCAGAAGTCGAAACAATTACAGATTTCCGTCTGTAATTGTTTTAATCTTTTAAGGTCGCACCGACACTGCTAATTTCCTGAGTCTCATTATTTATAACACTCATTATTTGTCTTCACATTTGAGTGACAGGTTGTTCTCATTAGTATAAAACACTAATTGCATGTAATATAACCAACCACAACACTGCTTATCTACTGTCTAATTTGATTGATCTGTTATTATTGTGTACTTGTCAAAAGAATATACATTCCTTTCTCCTGGAAAAGAAATGCCACAAATCTACCTGGGGGAAATGCTGCAAGGGTTCTGGCACTACCGGTGCTTTCAAATCACCATCATCAACCTCCATTGGCCAAATATTTCTCTGTTAATATTTAAAATTAAAATTCCTTTTTTGGAACTTTTTCAACCATTGTTGAAGTTGACTTTCACTTACAGATCTTGAATGCACGGAAATGTTTCGAGTTGCTTCTGCAATACTCTCATGGAGCCTAAACTCAAACAACATGATATGGTAAATATGCAACTTATAATATTCTGTCACTTCTCTGGAAAATAAAAATTAAAATACAAGAGTGGAATAAAGGGTATGATATTAAATTTAAAATATTTTATTAAAAAGGGCTATAAATTTTAATTCGAACATTTATATCGACTTGAATTTAAGTAAGTTAAAAACCAGCATTATTTTCCTTTCAATACAATATATATGTTACGACGAATATGATAAATCGGTGATTATTCATAATCACTGGTAATCATGTATAATCATCGGATTTATCACATTTACCCTAACATATAGTATATATTATATATAAATCAATATATATCAAATGTAAATATCGATGTATATTAAGTATATTGATGTATATATATATTTCTAATTTGATTAAGATGAAGAATGAATACATCGCAGAACTTTTTTTTATGAATTTCATATTTTCAAGTGCAAAACATGTTTTTCAATTTTCATTCTGAAAATTGCAATGAAAAAAAATATTAAGCTATTAAAATGTCAAGTTTATAAAATTTTTCAACACAATTTAAATTACTACTTTGATCATTAACAGTTAAGTTGTATTCTAGAATTTATAAAATAAATTATATTCGTCTATTAAATCATCAATTAAATAAAAATTGTAGAGAAGGTATTGTAATTTAGAAGATATTTTTTAAATAAAACAAAAACACACTTCCATGTAAATACTTTTATGTAAGTAACGGGCAACACTAGCTGAATGGAAATAGCGTAAATAACTTCAGTGTATTAGATTTCCCACTATTTGCTGAATTGAAGTTATTTAATAATTCGATATTTTGTACAGAAATATTGGTAAGTAGTAAACACGATAAATTTGTATCCCTTATTTAAAATAAGTTTTCGAATTTAATCCACAAGAATTGTTAAATAATTTACAAAAAAACCTTTTATTTCGACTATAATAATACATCCTTCAAAGTTTAAATATCTTTCTATCTTTTAAATATGTAAAAATTATAAAAGACTCTTTCATTAAGTTATAAAACAAATCATTTCAGGCCCAAGTTTAAGGTGTTCGGCGTTATATTAGATAGACAGACCTTAAAAATTATGGAAGTTTTTAATTTAAAAAAAATATATATTCGCAGATGCTCCATAAATATATTCACAGATTCACTTTTGTTTCATTATTCTTCTTCATTTTTTAATTTTTTTTTTTTTTTCAGAAATAGCATTCGATGTGAAATATTAGCATACAGAAAAAGAATTTCCAACTTTAAAAGTTTTTTTTGTCAGAGACGAGTATATCAGTATTCGAATCAACATGTGCACTTCTATTCAGAATATTGAGGGATCTATTTGGGGTAAAGAAAGTCTTCCTACCCGACTCACTTTAGAGCATGTAGATGCCCTCTTATTGTTTAGGTTGTTCGCTTTTTTTCTTTCTTTCTTTTTGCATTCTATTTCAATTCTGCTCGAATTCTGTCAGAAGGAAGATTGATTCGTTCTCCCAAAGTCTTCGAAAGAGCTCCTCCGAACAGAGTTGAGATGTTCGCGGGTTGTCTTCCCGGAAATGAGTTAGCCTTTTTTGTTGAGGTATCGTTGTCTTACAACGGTACAGGGGCGTTAAATCTGACTCGACCCTGTCATGGAACAAGAGGGAACCAAAAAAATTTACCCTAAAAGGTTAAACAGGCGTAAATGAGTTCTTGTAGGGCTGTTTCGGAGAACTTAACGGTTATCGCCTTGTCTTATCTTGATTTCATTTGTTGTTGAATATTGGCAGCTGAAACTTTTGCTTGAAGTTTATTCATTTAGCTTTTTTCTTGTTTATCGGCAGATTAGTTTAGAAAACAAAAATTCTGGGTGTATTTTTATAAAAATACAGAATTTTAAAAATGTAATTATTTTCTGTTTTACGAAGTATAGTGAAAAAAATACAAGTGTTTTTGTTGTTCTTATCCTGACTTGGTAGACATGTAGACCAAGCCCACGAACTCGTGTGGTCTCATGCTTGAAGGTAAAAGGGCAGCTTCTGTTATGATGGAGTACCAGTAGGTAGAATTCTGACTTGGCTCCGTGAAGCTGACTTTTTCTGGGGTAGGGCTATCAGCCATATGCCTACAGCTCTACAGTCATATTAGACCGGGACCTACGGTTTAAAATGGATTTCGAACCATTACAAACACCTATTGCCCCCGACCGCCAGAGTGCTATTCACTCTGCCATTCAGGCCCAATACAAGTGCCTTTTTCTACATTGCTCGATTTTGTATGCAAACTTAAAAATATATCAGTCTTTTAATAGATTTATTTATAAATAAAAGAGAATTTATAAAGATTTATTTCTTAAATTATGCACAAAAAATTTAAAGCATTGTTCTGTTTCATTGTAACATTTCAGAGACTATTACTGATTTCATTAAATCTTGAACAAAACTCCATTAAATTTATGATGAGGCTTTATTTTCATAAACTATTTAAAAACGCCATTATTTCTTTACTTCATGTTATAGATCTAAAGATGAATCTTTTTATTTGTTTAAAAATAATTTAATCTTTAAAGGCACAATAATTCTGCTTGTCTTAAGACACAAACAGTAACTTAATGCAGAATTCAATAAAATCTTATTCCTGAAATCATTGGATATGAGTGAACTCGTTTGAAGTGAAAATTTACTGAAAAGCCACAATTTTTTTTTTTCATATTTATTCTTGTGAATAACGAATACTCTACTAGCTATTCCCCCTGGGAGTTTTCCATTTATATGAAAGCGCTAATAATTATTTAACAGTGTTTTATATTATTAAACGATGATTCTTTTCAAAAGTATCTTTCCAACAATAAAAAAGGATTTGAATTTTTTTATTAAGTACCCTCTTCAATTAAGGCAGTATTATCTATAAAACATTCTTATGTCTTTTTAAATTCAAATTCTAATAATTTCAAAGGATATTCAATTCTGAATTACAAACTAGTAACTATACGGCAGAATTTTTTTAAATATAAATTTATTATGATTAAGTTATAAAATTTTATACTAAGTTCCATTATACTTAAAATAATCAGTGAAAATTTGAGACAACACAATTTAACAATAAAATTCTTTTTATCAGTTTTCTGTTAGCAGAATTTCACTTGAATTAACCTAGAAGTCATCTGTTTAAACATCCTTAAGTAAAAGTAATTATTATATCTATGTACATTTTTTAATCAGTACAAGCCCAGTACATTTTTAATCAGTACTGCTCCATATTTCCTCTTATAAGCGCCTTTTGAAATTTTTTTTCGCAGAATATTTCTAACCATGTAATCGTGTAGAAGCTATAGATGGCATAGAGAACTATCAATATAATTAGGGTTATATATGTATATATGTTATCTTTGTATATACAGTGGGTAAAAAAAGTATTGGCAATTGCCTTAATTTATTCATATTGACAAATAAATAAAATGTCATGCAATTTTAGCTGTCGTAATTAAATACAAGACATCTTAGATATATAAAAATAATACAAATTTTATTTTAATTTGCATTTTCTACGATTTTTTTTCTTTCAAAAACGAAAATTTGCATGTCAAAAGTATTGGCAAAGTTTTAACATACATTTAATACATTGAAGTCACGTGTTTCGACTGATAAGAAACTCTACCGGTATAAAGTCTGCAAAACTATTCCAAAAGTGTCTATGCATTATTTTGCGATTACTGCAGTAAAATTACTGAAATCGAAGGAGTTGGACGTTAGTGTTAAAAACACGATTATTAGGCTCAGAAATGAAGGTTTAACTTATCGTGCTATAGGAGTGCAGTTCAATATAAGTTTATTTACTGTCAGAAGTGTTGTAAAAAGTTCAAGGAAACAGGATCAACAGAAAATAAGACTAGAAGTGGACGACCTCGAATATTTTCTACAAGAGAAGAACATGTCATTATTAACAAGGTTAAGAAAAATCCTAAAATAAGTGCACCCCAGATAGCTAGAGATGTTGCTTTCACTTCGCAAAACACTTTCAGCGTACAGACTGTACGTAATGTTTTTACACGAGAGCAGTTATTATGGAAGGGCAGCTAGAAAGAAACCATTCATCTCGGAAATAAATAGGAGAAAGAGGTTAGATTTCGCAAAATCCCACGTTGATTTATCTGAAGAGTTTTGGAACACAGTTATTTTTTCCGACGAATCAAAGTTTAACATTTTCGGCAGTGATGGACGACGATATGTGTGGAGAAGGCCAAATACTGAATTGGAAAAGCAACATTTAACTGCTACTGTAAAACATGGTGGAGGCAGCGTCTTAGTTTGGGGCTGCATGGCAGCTAATGGAATTGGCAACCTGCATTTTATTGATGGTATTATGACAGCACGTACATACATTGACATTTTGCGCCATTACTTAAAAATCAGTGCCCAAAATCTTGGCTTGGGAACATCATTCGTTTTTCAACAAGACAATGACCCCAAGCATACAGCGAATCTCACCCGTGAATGGTTACTCTACAATGCTCCTCGCCAATTAAAAACCCTACCTCAATCGCCTGACATCACTCCAATTGAAAATTTATGGCACCTGCTGGATCTAGAAATCAAGAAACATTAAATTTCAAGTAAAGACGACCTCAAACGTTTACTCTTGCAAGAGTGGCACAAAATTCCCAACAGTACAACAAAGACCTTAGTTTCTCTATGAGAAACAGATTACAAGCTGTTATAGATGCAGATGGTATGCATATGCAGATGGTATGCATATACTAAACATATACTGATTTTGTTTTCTCTCATAATTTTGTCAATTTCATAATTTTGCCAATACTTTTTTTTTATCATGTAAATTTTGGATTTTCTCATAAATTTTGACTAAAAAAATATTTAAATGAAAATTTCGTTATATTTGTTTGTCTTTTCTCCTTCTGTAATCGCTATGTTAAAATAAAATTTGTAAACATACTTTGTTAGCAAATATGATCATTTATAGGCAATTGCCAATACTTTTTTACTGTATACATATATATATATATGTATATGTGTGTGTGGGGTGGGGGGTTTGTCAGTTGAATAATAATTAATTATAATTTTTAAAAACCATGACATCAACAGCTTAAGCATTGGAGCCTATTAAATCCTTCGAAAACGAAAATCTCTCCTCTGAATATAAAAAGGGCTTAACGAATCATTCAGGAAAAGCTCAACGTTTTCTCTTCTCAACCCCTGCTCCAGAAATTTCACGAGAGATAAAACGCGTAAGCCCCTTTATTTTTATACGACGAAGAACTCTTCCTAATGAAAAGTTTCATTTAGCAGTTTCCTGCAACGAATTTGCAAATTTTTCCCAGAAAAGTGAAAGTTAAGTGTTCGGAAAGATCTGGTCCAGAGATGAGGCAGGCGATGCTCATGACCAACATGAATAAAAAAAAAATCACATAATATTCCTTTCTAGAAAGCAAAAGTAGTCAAATTTCCATAATTCCGCAGAACCAAAGTCGAGAAGTGGCTTATAATGTCGGAAGCGGTGAGAAAATTCTTTTTGCAAACATGAGGTGTTTACTTTTTTTATTAAATATTTTATACTCTGCACTCTCTCCGATATGCAATATCAAGAAGGCCTCAAGGATTTCCGTTGAGCACGTACGAATTTAAAAAGAAATTACGCCGACAGGACACGTAACTATCATCTTTTCCTGTGGTCACGTACTTTTGTGAAGTCATTTTTAACTAGGCTTTAAAAAGCATTGAATTATGGGGGATCAAGTAAACTGCGGCAAATCATGGCAACATGAATTTTTGCTGTGTTGTAATCAATCTCACGTTGTTTCTTGTACAAGATTCAATGTAAAAAATCTGTTAACAATGTAAATGCATATTTCATATGTATCCATGCATACATGTACATTACATATATAAAATATGGCATACATGACAGGTATGATACAGATGATCTTATATATGATAGAAAAATAATAATGATTGGTGTGATATAATTTGCTAACAGATTTAATGTATTTTCTTCTTCTTCATTAACGAAACAGCCCCATATTGGTGCAAAGGCCATCTCCTTACTATTAAATTTCGAAAAGAGGAGAGGTTTTTCTTTTACGGTGTAACATGATATTGTTATATGTCAGCCTTACGCCCAACAGTCATATTAGACATGGCCTATGGTTTAAAGTGGATTTCGAACCACTACAAACATCCATGGCTCCGCCGAGACTCGTGCGCGACGCCTGTGCCCCGAGTGCCGGTCACCCGGCCATTAGTCCCCTATATTAGATATGCATACATGTATACATAACTTATGATTTACCTGAGAAAGATGTAACATATGACAGCACAAATAATGATAGATGTGTTATAATTTGCTAACAACTTTAATTAACATATCTAAAGAAAGAAAAATTGCTAAAATAATAAAATGTATCAATATTACAGAATAAAATGAAAGTATTTTAATCTATATCTCAAAATAATAATTAATTATAATTTTTAAAAACCATGACCTCAACAGCTTAAGCATTGAAGCCAATTAAATCCTTCCCAAAAACGAAAATCGCCTCAGAATATAAAAGAGCTCAACGAATCATTCAGGAAAAGCTCAACGTTTTCTCTTCTGAACCCCTTCTCTAAAAATTTCACGAAAGATAAAACGCGTAAGCCCCTGTATTTTTATGTGACGAAGAACTCTTCCTAATGAAAAGTTTCATTTAGCATAGGGAGGCAGGCGCTGCTTATGACCGACGGGAATAAAAAAAATCACGTAATATCCCATTCCGGAGATCAAAAGTAGGCAAATTTCCATAATTCCGCAGAATCAAAGTCGAGAAGTGGCTTAAAGTCGGAAGCGGTGGGAAAATTATTTTGCAAACATGAGGTGTTTACTTTTTTATTAAATATTTTATACTCTGCGCTCTCTCCGATATGCAATATCAAGAAGGCCTCAAGGATTTCTGTTCAGCACGTACGAATTTAAAAAGAAATTACACCGGCAGGACACGTAACTATTATCTTTTACTGCGGTCACGTACTTTTGTCAAACCATTTTTAACTAGACTTTAAAAAACTTTGAATTTTGGGAGCTCAAGTAAACTGTAGCAAATCATGACGCGTTAATTTTTGAGTGCTTTTTATCAATCTCGTGTTGTTTCTTGTAAAAGATTCAATGTAAATTCTGTTAACAATGGAAATATATATACTTAAATATGTGTACTGGCGCAGGACCATAACTTTATTTTTCTTATTAAATTTTAATATTTTTAAAAATGTTAAGTTTTATAAGAATTTTTTTCAATATATTAGTATCTGTTTGATGAAGTAGTTTAGAATATTAATGAATCCTACAAGGATAGTTAAATTATTACTACCAAGATCTTACTTTGAAGGAATAACGTTTCAAATCTTATAATTTATCATTATTATATTATTATACATTTCCTTATCAGCGCATTTCGGAAATTCTTTCGCGGAAACTTGCTAGCCATGTTATCATGTAGCTTGTATAGATGGTGTTGAGGACAATATAATTATGATTACCTAGTATATATGACAGTACCTAGTATATATATCTTCTTTTTCTTCATTGGCGCAACAGCCCCATGGTGGGCCAAGACCGTCTGCCTATTGGCAAATTTCGAGGAGGAGATGTTTTTCTTCTTCGGGGTAGGGTTTTCAGCCCTACCTCCAACATAGTCATAATAGACTGGGACCTACAGTTTAAAATGGACTCTGACCCACTACAAACATCTATATTATAGCTGAGACTCCAGCCGGAATCCTGTGACACCGAGCGCCAGAGCACTAGTCACTCAGCCATCAGGTCCCCATGTTACATATGTATATGGGCATTACATACACATGACTTATATGGCATTCCTCATTTAGATTATATGACCTATAATATGATACATATGACAATATGACTAACAACTTTACATAATAATTAGTCATAAGACATAATAATTACTATATGCATATTGGTTGTGAAAATTGTTATTTCTTCGATTGTGTTAGTATCTGTTTGGTGAATTATTTCAAAATATTAATGAATCTTGCAAGAATACTTAAATTATTACTACGAGGAAGAAATATTCTTACAAATCTTGTAATTTATCGGCTATTACCTCTTGTAATTTTATTTTATAAAGCCAACTAATGTATCTGGGGTCTGATGTCCGAGTGACTAGCGCTCTTGCTCTCGGGGCCACAGGTTTCAGGTTCGAGTCCTCCGGTTCCACGAATGTTTGTAGTGGTTCGGAATCCACTTTAAATAGACCAGGACCTATGGTTTAAAGCGGATTCCGTGCCACTACAAGCATCAGTGGCACCGACGGCAGTCGAGCCCGAAACCTGTGGCCGTATGATAGTGTTAGTCATTCGGCCATCAGGCCTCTATATTACATATGTCTCCATGTATACATAACTTATATGATATATATGGCAGTATGTATGATAGTAAATACACTATGTGGAAGAAAGTGACGGGACACGCCACTATAACGACATAAACCCATATTTATTAAAATTAATAGGAGGTAGGGTCTCCTTTGGCTGCGATCACAGCTGCAATCCTTCTGGGCATGCTTTCCACTAAATTAGCCATAGTGGCAAGAGGAATTTCCTTCCAGATGTTTAACAGGAAGTTCGATAGTTCAGGCTTGCTTTTAGGGAGTGGGGTGCAGGCCCTCAACCGATGGTCCAATTCGTCCCAGAGATGTTCAATTGGGTTAAGATCAGGGCTCTGCGCCGGCCACTCCATGCGTTTAACGTTGTTGTGCACATACCAATCAAGAGTCCTCCTTGCAACATGGCATGTTGCGTTGGAGTCTTGATACCAGCAATCATCCATACCGTACGTTGCCCACAAGGTAGGATGGGCATGATTGTCGAGAATATCACAGTATCTATCGGCATTCATCGCACCACCAACCTTCACCAGTGGGCCAGCCCCATACCAGGAGAAACAGGCCCGTACCATCAATCTTCCTCCACCAAACTTTACAGTTGGGACGACACACTTGGGCAAAATTCGTTCTCCTGGTAAACACCATACTCAAACACGTCCATCGGAACGGAAAAGGGTAAATTGCGACTCGTCACTCCAAAGGACGCGTTTCCAGTCATCCAGAGTCCAAGTACGGTGGTCTTTGGCCCATCGAAGGCGCGCTTTCTTGTTGGTTTTCGTAATCAAAGGCTTATGGGCCGCCGAACGTCCAGTGTAACCTAACTTACGAGACTCGATACGAAAAGACTTGGTCGAAACGGCCACACCTGTGGCTTGTCTAAACTCATTAGCGATGTTATCCATGGATCTTTGACAGTTACTTCGTATCTCCCTGCCGAGCACCCGCCGGTCCCTGCTGGTGAGAATTGTCGGTCGTCCACTTCGGGGTTTATTCTGACAGTGTCCCACAGTCTTGTAGCGACACACAACACGTGCTACAGTTGATATTGAGCAGTTACGGAGACGGGATATCTCCCTAATTGACACCTTGGCAAGATGCAATCCAACCAACACACCTTTCTCGAACTCAGACAACTCTTACCGCGGCGGCATCTTGACAAAAAACAACTCTAGTCGACACCACAGAGTATTTATAGGATATGGCTGACACGTGATACCTATTATTGCGCATGTGTCAGCTGTATTGTCGACTTTTCTACTTTTCGAGGGGTGTCCCGTCATTTTCTTCCCGATAGAGTATAATGACAGAAGGAAATAATTTTTAATAGCTGTTACCATGTCTAAAGATGCACGGAACAAAATAATAAAATGTATAAATATTACAGCATAAAATGAAATTACTTTAATCTATACCTCAAAATAATAATTAATTATAATTTTTGAAAAACCATGACATCAACAACTTAAGCATTCGAACCAATTAAATGCTTCGCTAAAACTAAACTCTCCTCTCTGAATATAAAAAGAGCTCAACGAATCATTCAGGAAAAGCTCAAAAGTTTTCTCTTCTCAACCCCTGCTCTAGAAATTTCACGAAAGATAAAACACGTAAGCCCCTTTATTTTTATGTACACGAAGAACTCTTCCTAATGAAAAGTTTCATTTAGCAGTTTCCTGCAACAAATTTGCAAATTTTTTCCAGAAAAGTGAAAGTTAAGTATTCGGAAGGATCCAGTCGAGAGGGAGGCAGGCGCTGCTTATGACAGACATGAATAAAAAAAAAAATCACATAATATCCCTTTCTGGAGAGCCAAAAGTAGGCAGATTTCCATAATTCCGCAGAACCAAAGTCGAGAAGTGACTTAAGGTCGGAAGCGGTGGGAAAATTCTTTTGATAACATGAGGTGTTTTTTTTTTTTTTTTTTTTTTTTATTTTATAATCTGTGTACTCTGCGATATGTAATATCAAGAAGGCCTTGAGGATTTCTGTTGAGAATGTACGAATTTAAAAAAGAAATTACGCCGGCAGGACACGTAACTATTATCTGTTCCTGCGGTCACGTACTTTCGTCAAACCATTTTTAACTACACTTTAAAAAACACTGAATTTTGGGAGCTCAAGTAAACTGTGGAAAATCATGGCACTTGAATTTTTGCTGCGTTGTTATCAATCTCGCGTTGTTTCTTGTAAAAAGTGTAATATAAAATCTCTTAACAATGTAAACGATACTTAAATATGCGTGCATTACAATAGTTTAATTTTTTTCTTATTAAAATGTATAATTTTTAAAAAAAAATTTAAGTTTTATGAGAATTTTGTTTTTCTTTATTTATTAGTTTCATGAATTATTTTATAATATTAATAAATCTTGTAAGAATAGTTAAATTATTCCTACTGGGATCTTGCTTTTAAGGAATACTCTTTCCTATCTTGTAATTTATCTGCTTTTACCCTCTGTAATTCTATTTTTATAAAGTAAACTTATGTATCAGGGGTCTGATGTCCATCTGACTACCACTCTGTCCCTCAGTGCCACAATTTTTCTGTCTCGAGTCCCGCCGGTGACTTGAATGATTGTAGTAGTTCGAATCCACTTTAAGCAATAGTTGACGGTCTAGCATGACTGTTAGGCGTGGGACAGATGACCCTATCCAATTAAAAAAAAAACATCGCCTTTCTCAAAATCTGCCAGTAGGCAGACGGCCATGGCCCACAATGAGGTGTTGGGTTAATGACGTAGAAGAACTAATGTATCCAATAAAAATTCATGTTTGTGTTTTTAAACAAATGCGAATTCTAGTGAACTAGAGAATTAACTTTATTTCTTATCCATAGAAAGAGTGACTCAAATACAAATTTTTACGATAAAGTTATTCAAATAAATTAAAATTTCTTTATGTAATTTTAAAATTTCATCTCCATCATCATCAGTAGCACAACCAGCCATATGTAGGACCAAGGCCGTCTGCTCGCTGGAAGATTTCTTGACAATAGATGCTTTCTATTTTACGGGGTAGGTTAGTCAGCAATACGCCCAATGCTTTATAGTCAAATGAGACTGGGATCTACGGATTAATGTGGATTCCGAACCACTGCAAACATGTAAGGCACTTCCAGGGCTCGAGCCCGAATCCTGGGGCCCTGAACGCCAGTCGGTTGGACCTCAGGCCCCCATATTATATATGTATAAGTGACTTATATGGTTTACCAGACAAGTATGATGTACATGACAGTATATAAGATAGCAAATAATGATAGATATGATATAATTTTCTACCAGCTTTAATTAAAATGTCTAAAAATAAAAACACTACTAAATAATAAAATGCATCTATATTACAGCATAAAATGAAATTATTTTTAATCTATATCTCAAAATAATAATTACTTATAATTTTATAAAAAAAACATTACATCAACAGCTTAAGCATTCGAGCCAATTAAATCCTTCGCGAAAACGAAAATCTCCTCTCTGAATATAAAAAGAGCTCAACGAATAATTCAGGAAAAGCTCAACGTCTTCTCTTCTCAAACCCCCTGCTCCAGAAATTTCACGAAAGATAAAATGCGTAAGCCCCTTTACTTTTATGCGACGAAGAACTCTTCCTAATGAAAAGTTTCATTTAGCAGCTTCCTGCAGCGAATTTGCAAATTTTTCCACAAAAGTGAAAGTTACGTGTTCGGAAGGATCTAGTCTAGAGGGAGGCAGGCGCTGCTTATGACCGACATGAATAAAAAAATCCCATAGTATCCCTTTCTGGAGAGCAAAAGTAGGCAAATTTCCATAATTCCGCAGAACCAAAGTCGAGAAGTAGCTTAAAGTTGGAAGCGGTGGGAAAATTCTTTTGCAAACAGGAGGTGTTTTTTTTTTTTTTTTTTTTCGTATTTTATACTCTGTGTACTCTCCGATATGCAATATCAGGGAGGCCTCGAGGATTTCTGTCGAGCACGTACGAATTTAAATAGAAATTACGCCGGCAGGACACGTAACTATTATCTTTTCCTGTGGTCACGTACTTTTGTCAAACCCTTTTAACTACACTTTAAAAAACATTGAATTCTGGGAGCTCAAGTAAAATGTGGCAAATCATGGGAACAGGAATTTTTGCTGTGTTGTTATCAATATCGTGTTGTTTCTTGTAAAAGATCCAATATAATTTCTTTTAATAATGTAAAAAAGCATACTGAAATGTGCATTTTGGTGTATTGCAATTGCTTTGTTTTTATTAAAATTTATTATATTAAAACATTTAAGAGCTTCATGAGAACTTCCGTTTTTTGTTTCTTCAAATTTATTAGTATGTGTTTGATGAATTATTTTAGATTATTAATGAATCCTTTCAAGAATTATTAAATTATTCCTACTTTTCTTTTAGGAGATAATCTTTAAATCTTATAATTTATCTGCTATTCTCTTTTGTATTTTTATTTAATTAAGCTAACTGATATATGCAATACATTTTTTTTTTTAACAAAAACAAATTCTAGTGAACTAAAAAATATCAACATCAATTTTTTAGTAAACCAGTTATTAATTACTTTGAGATGTTTATTTGGTTGAAATCAAAAATACTGTACACCTGAAGAAGTTGATAATCTTGCAACCCGGAATTTTTAGCTAATTTCTTTAGGGTTACAATACTGTAATTAGAGGAATTCATAACTTATTTTTTTCTTTTCCTACTGGCCGATATCGAGTTAGGAGATGTTTTCTTTTTATGGAGTAAGATTGTAAACTTTACGCCCAACACAGTCAAATGAGACTCAGACCAGCGGCTTAAAGTTTAATGATTCCAAACCACTACAAGCATTCGTGGTACCGCCAGGGCTCAAGCCCTAGACCTGTGGCACCATACGCCAGACACTCGGTTATCAGTTCCTTTTATTATATCTGTATATATGTATGCATGACTTAAATGGTTTGCCTGACAGGTATTATACTTATGACACTATATATGGTGGTAAAAATTATGATAGACGTGATTTAATTTGCTAACAGCTTTAATTACTAAGTCTAAAGATAGAAAAACTGCTACGAAACAAAATAATAAAATGTATCAATATTACAGCACGAAATGAAATTATTTTTAATCTATATCTCAAAATAATAATTAATTATAATTTCTAAAAACCATGACATCAAGAGCTTAAGCATTCGAACCAATTAAATCCTTCGCGGGAACGAAAAACTCCTCTCTGAATATAAAAAAGAGCTCAACGAATAATTCAGGAAAGGCTCAACGTTTTCTCTTCCCAATCCATGCTCTAGAAATTTCACGAAAGATAAAATGCGTAAATCTCCTTTATTTTTATGCGACGAAGAACTCTTCTTAATAAAAGTTTCATTTAGCAGTTTCCTGCAACGAATTCGCAAATTTTTCCACAAAAGTGAAAGTTAAGTGTTCGGAAGAATCCAGTCGAGAGGGAGGCAAGCGCTGCTTATGACCGACATGAATTTAAAAAAAAATCACACAATATCCCTTTCTGGGAGCAAAAGTAGGCAGATTTCCATAATTCCACAACACCAAAGTCGAAAATGGGTTAAAGTCGGAAGCGGTGGGAAAATTATTTTGCAAACATGAGGTGTTTACTTTTCTTTTCATATTTTATACGTGTACTCTCCGATATGCAATATCAAAGAGGCTTCAACGATTTCTGTTGAGCACGTACGAATTTAAAAAGAAATTACGCCGACAGGACACGTAACTATTATCTTGTCCTGCGGTCACGTACTTTTGTCAAACCTTTTAAAATATACTTTAAAAACATTGAATTCTGGGAGCTGAAGTAAAACCGTGGCAAATCATAGCACGTGAATTTTTGCTGTGTTGTTATCAATCTCGAGTTTTTTTTTTGTAAAAGTTTCAATGTAAATTCTCTTACCAATGTAAATGCATACTTAAATATGCATATTGGTGCATTACAATAGCTTTTTTTTTCTTCTTATTAAAATTGATAGTTTAAAAAAATTTAAGTTTTGGGAGAAATTGTTATTTCTTCGATTGTGTTAGTATCTGTTTGGTGAATTATTTCAAAATAATAATGAATCTTGCAGGAATACTTAAAATATTCCTACGAGGAAGAAATAATCTTTCAAATCTTGTAATTTATCTGCTATTACCTCTTGTAATTTTATTTTTATAAAGCCAACTAATGTATCTGGGGTCTGATGTCCGAGTGGCTAACGCTCTTGCTCTCGGGACCACAGGTTTCAGGTTCAAGTCCTCCGGTTCCACGAATGTTTGTAGTGGTTCGGAATCCACTTTGAATCGACTGTTATATTAGACCAGGACCTATGGTTTAAAGAGGATTCCGTGGCACCGACGGACTCGAGCCCGAAACCTGTGGCCCCGAATGATAGAGTTAGTCATTCGGCCATCAGGCCTCTATATTACATATGTATACATGTATACATAACTTATATGATACATATGGCAGTATGTATAATAGCAAAAATAATGACAGAAGTGAAATAATTTTTAATAGCTTTTACCATGTCTAAAGATGCAACGGAACAAAATAATAAAATATATAAATATTACAGCATAAAATGAAATTACTTTAATCTATACCTCAAAGTAATAATTAATTATAATTTTTGACAAAAACCAGGAAATCAACAACTTAAGCATTCGAGCCAATTAAATCCTTCGCTAAAACTAAAATCTCTCTCTGAATATAAAAAGAGCTCAACGAATAATTCAGGAAAAGCTCAAAAGTTTTCTCTTCTCAATCCCTGCTCTAGAAATTTCACGAAAGATAAAACACGTAAGCCCCTTTATTTTTATGTACACGAAGAACTCTTCCTAATGAAAAGTTTCATTTAGCAGCTTCCTGCAACGAATTTGCAAAATTTTCCACAAAAGTGAAAGTTAAGTGTTCGGAAGGATCCAGTCTAGATTGAGGCAGGCGCTGCTTATGACCGACAGGAAGAAAAAAATCATATATCCCTTCCTTGAGAGCAAAAGTGGGCAAATTTCCATAATTCCGCAGAACCAAAGTCGAGAAGTGGCTTAAAGTCGGAAGCGGTGGGAAAATTCTTTTGCAAACATGAGGTGTTTACTTTTTTTTTATATATATATATATATTTTATACTCTGCACTCTCCGATATGCAATATCAAGAAGGCCTCGAGGATTTCTGTTGAGCTCGTACGAATTTAAAAGGAATTACGCCGACTGGACACGTAACTCTTATCTTTTCCTGCGGTCACGTACTTTTGTCAAATCATTTTTAACTAGACTTTAGAAACATTGAATTCAGGGAGCTCAAGTAATATTTGGCAAATCGTGGCGCTTGAATTTTTGCTGTGTCGTTATCAATCTCACGTTGTATTTGTAAAAGATTCAAAGTAAATTCTATTAACTATGTAAAAGCATACTTAAATAGGCATATTGGTGCATTGCAATAGCTTTATTTTTTTCTTACTAAAATTTATTATTTTAAAAAATTGCAAGTTTTAAGAGAATTTTTTTGTACAATTATTTATTATTTTACTTTTATTAGTATTATTTGATGAATTATTTTAGAATATTAACTTACCTTGCAAGAATAATTAAATTATTCCTACTAGAATCTTTGTTTTGAGGAATATTTTTTCAAATCTCATAATTTATCTGCTATTAACTTGCTCTACTATTTTTTTTTTTTTGAAGCTAACAGATACATCCAATAAAAATTCACGGGTGTTTTTTTTTTTTTTTTTTTTGTGCCAAAGCAAATTTTAGTGAGCAAAAAAGTAACTAAAATTTTTCAATTAGTAAACCAGTTATTACTTACTTTCAGATGTTTATTTGGTTGAAATCTAAAATACTGAACCCCTGAAAAAGTCGAAAATCTTGCAACCCACAATTTTTCGCCAATTTCTTTAGGGTTGCAATACTATAATTAGAGGAATTCATAATGTCATTTTTCTTTTCTTACTGGCAGATATAGAGTCAGGAGATGCGCTCTTTTATGGGGTAGCGTTGTCCACACTACGCCCAACCAACGGCTGTCAGTGTATTGTTTCTAAATCACTACGATCATCCATGGCACCGCCAGGGCTTTAGGCCAAGACCTGTGGTACCGAATGCCAGACACGCGACCGTCAAGCCCTTGTATTACATCAATATATATGTATACATGACTTATATAGTTTGCAGGTATTATACATATGACACTATATTATGTTAGCAAAAATAATGATAGATGGGATATAATTTTATAACAACTTTAATTACCTTGCCTAAAGATAGAAAAAAATGTTACTGCACAAAATAATAAACTGTATCAGTATAACAGCGCACAAGATTGAAAAAAAAATTGAAAAAATAAATAATGAAAAAGGCTGCTATAGAAATAATAAAATGTATCAATATTACAGCCCAATATGAAATTATTTTAATCTATATCTCAAATTAATAATTAATTATATTTTTTTAAAAAAACACGACATCAACAGCTGAAGCGTTCGAGCCAATCAAATCCTTCGCGAAAACGAAAATCTCTCTCTGCATATACACTCATGTCCATAAATTAAGGATAATTCAAAATCACGCAGAAATTGAACTCTAAAAAAAAAAAAATTTCACCTGTAGAATTATCACACACATCTTGAAGAAGAATATGCAAATTACAGGAGACCACCAGATGGCGCGGATAGTACGTCACAATGGCGAGAGTGTAAGAGAGGGGTATATAAGGAATGATGGCAAAGAAGTAAAATTTTTCACAAGCGCTTTAAAAGCCTTTCAGTGCAATAACCGCGTAGTTATGACACAAAGGAAGCATTTGGAGGATTTTTTACGTGGTAGAATTATCGGACGACTGGAATGTGGACGTACCCAGCTGGAAGTATCCGAGGAACTTGTAATCGCCCAGAGTGTCATCTAAAGGCTTTGACAACGATTCCAAGATTATGGTAATGTGAGTAGATGCTACAGCACAGGTCGTCCCCCGAGTTACAACGCCGAATGAGGGCCGGTATTTAGCAGTTACTGCCGAAAGAAACAGACGGAGCACAGCATCAGACCTGTCTCGTCAGCTCTCTTCAGCTACCGGTACTACAGTTTCAAGGCAGACCGTGTATAGACGCTTACGGCACATTGGTCTATGTGCTCGTAGGCCTGTCAGATGTGTTCCTCTTACCGCAACTCACTGTCGCCTGCGATTAACCTGGAGTAGAGAGCATGCTTTGTGGACACCGCAACAGTGGTCTTTTGTGATGTTTTCCGACGAGTCCAGGTTTAGTTTCCAGTCTAATTCTCGCAGGACTTTCATATGGAGAGCGCGAGGTACCCGTTACCACCAAGAGAACACCATTGAACGACACCGTTACGGTGGTGCAGGATGGCTCGTTTGGGAGGAATTATACTTGGTTCCAAAACTGACCTGCATGTTCAGAGTGTAACGATGACAGGCCACATCTATCGGGATGTCATTCTGGAACAACATGTACGTTTGTTTCGGGGCGCCATGGGTGCGGAATTTCTGTTTATGGATGACAACGCTCGTCCTCACCGTGCAAACATTGTAGACGAATGCCTTCAATTGGAGGATATCACCCGTATGGATTGGCCAGAATACTCACCGGACTTGAATCCAATAGAGCATGTGTGGGATATGCTTGGCCGACGAATTGTAGCCCGTCAACCCCTGCCACCTGTCAACCAGAACTTCGGAGGGCATTGCTTGATGAGTGGTGTAATATTCCCCAAGATCAGTTTGATAATTTGATACTCAGCATGCCTAGGCGTTGTAAGGCCTGTATTGCATCGTTCCTGAGACATACTCCATATTAACCATCATACTAACCATGTTATACTGTTTTTTGTAAATAGGTTCTTTTTGAAATTTGCTCCAGGGAGTAAAAATCTCAATTTTTATTAATTATGTCAAACATATAGCATCTTTTTTGCTCTTTACCTTTTGTTTAATAAATAGGCTTTACAAATAAGTCAAATTTGTTTTGCTTCTGTCTCTTTCTTTGCCTGAACTTCATTATCCTTAATTTATGGACATGAGTGTAAAAAGAGCTTAACGAATCATTCATGAAAAGCTCAACGTTTTCTCTTCTGAAACCCTGCTTTAGAAATTTAACGAAATATAAAAATGCGCAAGCCCCTTTTATTTTTTTTGCGACGAAGAACTCTTGCTAGTGAAAAGCTTCATTTAGCAGTTTCCTGCAATGAATTTGCAAATTTTCCACAAAAGGGAAAGTTAAGTGTTCGGAAGGATCCAGTCTAGAGGAAGAGGCAGGCGCTGCTTATGACCGACATGAATAAAAAAATCACATAATATCCCTTTCCGGAAAGCAAAAGTAGGCAAATTTCCATAATTCCGCAGAACCAAAATCGAGAAGTGGCTTAAAACTTTAAAAAACATTGAATTATGGGAGATCAAGTAAACTGTGGCAACTTGCTGTGTTTTTATCAATCTCGCGTTATTTTTGTAAAAGGTTCAATGTAAATTCTCTTAATGTAAAAGCATACTTAAATATGAATAATGGTCCGTTAAAATAGTTTTATTTTTTTTATTAAAACGTATTAATTTCTAAGAAATTTTACGAATTTTACGATAAATTATGTTTTTTTTTTTTCTTAGGATTTTTTAATATCTGTTTGATGAATTATTTCAAAGTCTTAATGAATCTTGCAAGAATAGTCAAATTATTCCTACCGGGATTTTACTTTTAAGGAATAATCTTTCAAATTTTGTAATTTAATCTGCTATTGTCGCTTGTAATTTTATTTTTATAAAGCCAACCGATGTACCAGGAGTCTGTTGTCCGAGTGACTAGCGTTCTGTCCCTGGGTGTCGCAGATTTCAGGTTCGAGTCCCGACGGTGCAATGGATGTTTGTAGTGGTTCTGAATCCACGCTAAATCGTAGGCTCCAATCTAGCCTAACTATTGGGCGTAGACAGACAACCCTATCCAGTAAAAAGAAAACATGCCTTGTATCGAAATCTGCCAGTAGGCAGACGGCCTTGGCCCACCATGGGGCAGTTGCGCCAAATAAAAAAAAAACTGATGTATCCAATAAAAATTGATGTTTGTTTTTTTAAAGGAAAGCAAATATTAGTGAACTAGAAAATTAACATTATTTAATTTCTATGTGTTCTCCTTTTATCTTAACCATAGAAAGAGTGACTCAAAAACAAATCTTTTCTGATAAAGTTATTCAAATGAATTACAATTTATTTGTGTAATTTTAAATTTTCATTATCATAATCAGTAGCACAACAGCCAAAGGCCGTCTTCTTGCCGGTAGATTTCTTGACAGTAGACGTTTTCTTTACGAGGTAGGACTGTCAGTTCTACGCCCAACGCTCTACTGTCATATTAGACGAGGACTTATGGTTTAAAGTGCATTCCGTACCACTACTAACATTCATGGCACCGCCGGGGCTCGAGCCCAAAACCTGTTGCACCGAAAGATAGAGTGGTAATCATTTGGCCATCAGGCCACTATATTACAAATGTATTTATGTATACATAAATTATATGGTTTACCTGAAAGATATGCTACATATGATAGTATGTATGATAGTAAAAATAATGATAGATGTGATATAATTTGTTAACAGCTTTAATTACCATTTCTATAAGCAGAAAAAATAGCTACGGTACAAAATAATGACTAACACTATTACAGAACAAAATGAAATTATTTAAATCTGTAACTCAAAATAATAATTAATTATAATTTTTTAAAAATCTTGACATCAACAGCTTAAGCATTCGAGCCAATTAAATCCTTCGCGAAAACGAAAATCTCCTCTCTGAATATAAAAAGAGCTCAACGAATAATTCAGGAAAAGCTCAACGTCTTCTCTTCTCCAAACCTGCTCTAGAAATTTCACGAAAGATAAAACGCGTAAGCCCCTTTATTCCTATGCGACGAAGAACTCTTCCTAATGAAAAGTTTCATTTAGCAGTTTGCTGCAACGAATTTGCAAATTTTTCCACAAAAGTGAAAGTTAAGTGTTCGGAAGGATCTAGTCTAGAGCAGGCAGGCGCTGCTTATGACCGACATGAATAAAAAAAATCACATAATATCCCTTTCTGGAGTAAGCAAAAGTGGGCAAATTTGCATAATTCCGCAGAACCAAAGTCGAGAAGTGGCTTAAAGTCGAAAGCGGTGGGAAAATTATTTTGCAAACATGAGGTGTTTACTTATTTTTTTTATATATATTTTACACTCTGCACTCTCTGATATGCAATATCAAGTAGGCCTCAAGGATTTCTGCCGAGCACGTACGAATTTAAAAAAAGAAATTACGCCGACAGGACACGTAACTATTATCTTTTCCTGCGGTCACGTACTTTTGTCAAACCTTTTTAAACTATACTTTAAAAACATTGAATTCTGGAATTCTGGAAGTTTAAGTAAACTGTGGCAAATCACGGCGCTTGAATTTTTTGCTGTATATTAATCAATCTCGCGATGTTCTATAAAAACTACAATGTAAAATCTCTTAACAATGTAAATGCATTTTACATATATATATGCATGCATGTATAATAAATATATATATATATGCATGCATGTATATTACATATGTATACATGACTTACATGGCATACCATTCAGGTATGATAGAGATGGTCGTATATATGAAAAAAAAAATGATTGATATGACTAACAGCTTTAACATATCTTCTTCTTCATTCACGAAAAAGTCCCATGTGGTGCCAAGGCCATCTGCTTATTAGTAAATTTTCAAACAGGAGATGTCCTTCCTTTTACAGTGTCAGATTACATTTTTATATGTCATCCTTACGCCCAACAGTCACATTAAACCGGAACCTATGGTTTTAAAGTGGATTCCGAACCACTACAAACATCCATGGCACCGTCGAGATTCCCGCCCCAAAGCCTGTGGGACCGAGAGGCAGTCACTCGGCCATTAATCCAGTATATTACATATGCGTACATGTAAACATGATTTATATGGCATATCTGACATTTATGATACATATGATAGTGTGTATGATAGTAAAAATAATGGTAGATGTGATATAATTTGCTAACAATTCTAATTATCATGTCTTAAGATAGAAAAAAACTGCTACTACACAAAATATTAAAATGTATCAGTATTACAGTAAAAAATGAAATTATTTTAATCAATAATAATTAATTATAATTTTAAAAACCATGACATCAACGGCTAAAGCATTCGAGCCTATTAAATCCTTCGCTAATACGAAATTCTCCTCTCTGAATATAAAAAGAGCTTAACGAATAATTCAGGAAAAGCTCAACGTCTTCTCTTCTCAACCCCAGCTCCAGAAATTTCACGAGAGATAAAACGCGTAAGCCCCTTTATTTTTATGCGACGAAGAGCTTTTCCTAATGAAAAGTTTCATTTAGCAGCTTCCTGCAACGAGTTTGCAAATTTCTCCACAAAAGTGAATGTTAAGTGTTCGGAAAGATCCAGTCTAGAGGGAGGCAGGCGCTGCTTTTGACCGACATGAATAAAAAAAAAAAGTCCCATAATATCCCTTTCCGAAGAGCAAAAGTGGACAAATTTCCATAATTCCGCAGAACCAAAGTCGAGAAGTGGCTTAAAGTCGGGAGCGGTGGGAAAATTCTGTTGCAAACATGAGGTGTTTACTTTTTTTTATAGTATTTTATACTCTGCTCTCTCCGATATGCAATATCAAGTAGGCCTCAAGGATTTCTGTTGAGCACGTATGGATTTAAAAGAAATTACGCCGACAGGACACGTAACCATTAACTTTTCCTGCACTCGCGTACTTTTTTCAAACCATTTTTAACTAGACTTTAAAAACACTGAATTCTGGGAGCTCAAGTAAGCTACGGCAAATCATGGTGCGTGAATTTTTGCTATGTTGTTATCAATCTCGCGTTGTTTCTGTAAAATATTCAATGTAAATTCTGTTAACGTTGTAAAAGCATACATAAATAGGCATACTGGTGCATTACAATAGCTTTATTTTCATTAAAATTTATTGTTTTAAAACTTTTAAGCCTTATAACAACTTGCGTTTTTTGTTTCTTCCGAAATATGCTAGTAAGCAGCCTGCCATGGCCCATAATGGAGCTGTTGTGCCAATGAAAAAGAACTCATATATCCAATAATTTTTTTTCTGTTAATAACAGTGAATTCTAGTGAATTAGAAAATTAATTTTAATTGTTGTTTCTCTTATCACACTTGCTAGACATTTAATCCTAGTCTACAAATCCGTATGGGCTCATAGTTCAAGGGAAAGGGCGCAGCTTCTGTTGTGATGGAGCACCCGTAGGTAGAAGTCTCGCTTGCCTCCGTGATTCTCTATAATCATATGGGACCAGGACCTACGGCTTAAAGTTGATTCCGAATCACTACAAACATCCATGGCGCCTCAGGTCTCGAGCCCGAGACGTGTGACACCGAACGCCAGACACACAGCCATCAGGCTCTTGTATTACATTTGTATACATGTACACATGACTTACGTGGTTTACGTGGTACAAGTATGATACATATGACAGTATATATGATAGCAAAAATAGTGATAGATGTGATATAAATTGCTAACAGCTTTAATATGTCTAAAGATGGAAAAAACTGCTACAGAATCAAATAATAAATTATATCAATATCACGGCAGAAAATGAAATTATTTTAATCTATATCTCAAAATAATAATTAATTATAATTTCAAAACACCATGATATCAACGGCTTAAGCATTCGAACCAAGTAATTCCTTCGCTACAAGTTCCTACAAAATCTCCTCTCTGAATATAAAAAGATCTTAACGAATAATTCAGGAAAAGCTCAAAGTTTTCTCTTATCAAACCCCTGCTCCAGAAATTTCACGAAAGATAAAATGCGTAAGCCCCCTTTATTTTTATGTGACGAAGAACTCTCCCTAATGAAAAGTTTCATATAGCAGTTTCCTGCAACGAACTTGCAAAATTTTCCACAAAAGTGAAAGTTAAGTGTTCGGAAGGATCTAGTCGAGAGTTTTACAGGCGCTGCTTATGACCGACATGAAAAAAAAAATCACATAATATCCCTTTCTGGAGAGCCAAAAGTAGGCAGATTTCCATAATTCTGCAGAACCAAAGTCGAGAAGTGGCTTAAAGTCGTAAGCGGTGGGAAAATTGTTTTGCAAACATGAGGTGTTTACTATTTTTAAAAAGTATTTTATACTCTGCTCTCTCTCCGATATGTAATATCAAGAAGGCCTCGTGGATTTCTGTTGAGCACGTACGAATTTAAAAAGAAATTACGCCGACAGGACACGTAACTGTTATCTTTTCCTGCTGTCACGTACTTTTATCAAACCATTTTTAACTAGGCTTTAAAAACATTGAAATCTGGGAGCTCAAGTAAACTGTGGCAAGTCGTGGCAACGTGAATTTTTGCTATGTTGTTATCAATCACGCGTTGTTTCTTGTAGAAGGTTCAATGTAAATGCATACGTAAACATGTATACTGGTGCATTGCAATAGCTTTATTTATTTTATAAAATTAACGTGATATGAGAAAATAGGTTTTTTTTTTTCTTCGAATGTATTAGTATCTGAGGCCTCTTTCCCGAGGTGTGGCGCTCGGTACCACAGGTTTCGGATTCGGAATCGACTTTAAACCTTATATACCGATCTAATGTAATCGTAGAGCCTTGTGGGGGTAGTGTTACATGCGTTTGTAGTACATCTTCAAGCTACACCTGCTCCTGGGTAGTTCTAAATGAGTAACAGCGGTGTAGTTCTTGCTTGTGACATAAAGATTAACTGTCTCTGCATTGCAGCTGCATTAGAACAACAAGAACATGTATTAATATTTGTTCGATGAATAGTTTTAGAATATTAATGAATCTTGCAAAAATGGTTAAATAATTTCTACTAGGATCTTTTTTAAGGAATAATCTTACAAATCTTTAAACTTATCTGCTATTCTTTTTTGTATTTTAATTTTTTAAGGCAAACTGATATAACCAATAAAAATCCCGTTTATTTTTAAACGAAATCAAATTACAGTGAACTATAAAAGTTAACTGCAATTTTTCATTTAGTAAACCAGTTATTAGATACTTTGCGATGTTTATTTGGTTGAAATCTAAAATACTGTACTCTTGAAGAGGTCGCCAATCTTCAACCCGGAATTTCTTTAGGAATCTCTTCAATTTCTTTAGGGTTACAATACTGCAATTAGAGGAATTCATAACCTCTTTTATTGGAACCTTAATATTGATTATTACCAATTATAATTAGTATAATAATTAATATAATGATTAATAATAATTATACTTAATTTCTTATATGTTCTACTTTTATCTTAACCATAGAAAAAGTTACTCAAAAATAATTTTTTTAAGATAAAGTTATTCAAAGGAATTAAAATTGATTAAGTAATTTTAAAATTTACAAACAAGAAAGAATTTTCTAAACAAACTATTTAAATACTTAAGATATATTTTAAATATGAAAGCAGTTGAATCTTCTCAAGTATTTTCTGTTCTCATATTTCATTTCAGTGCTGTTTTCATTATATAATTAGTAACCAAATTATAGATTAAAATTTTCCAAATAACTATGAGAATTTAATTACATAGCGCTATTTGATTCCAAATATTAAATCAAATTTCAATCTACAGTGAACGATTATAATGAATAAGTATAATTAATGAATTATAACAATGAAATTTGTTATAAACATTTATTGCAAACTACCCTAACTCATTAATTACGTAAGTGTTATATTAATTATGGAAATATTTATTCAATGGAAAGAATAAATCCCATAAATTATATTGTGCATGTAATATTACACCAAGGACATTTTAGTTAAATGGAGCGACTGAACTTCAAAGCAATTCGATGCTTATTGAGAGAATTGTAGCTATCATATTATAAATTAGCATAAAGCACTCAGTTGGACATAAGTAATGATGTACAATAACTATTAAATACTTCATTCAAACTGTTAACGCACTGAAATTCTGTTACCAGGATATGGTTAGTGTCCTGTCCACTAATAATCCGATTTGTATGTGGGCACAAGTAAGGTAATCGAAAATTCGGACAACTCTCACAAAACTAATAAAATACTAAAATTGATCTAACTTATAGATGAACATGGACTACTAATATAAACGTGAGCTAGCGGCCTGATGGCCAATGGCTAGCGCTCTGGCATTTGGCACCATGAACATCAAACTCGAATCCTGGTGGTATCATGGTTGCTTGTTAGTGGTTCGTAATCCACGTTAAACTGTAGGTCCAGATTTAATTAGCCTAAAGTGTGCAAAAATTGACTGTAGAGCGGCAAACCAAACATGAGTTAAATTGAAAGAAGGATTATTTGGAGAATCAAAAGTTGCTAAATTTTGAACATCATCAAATTATTATGTTAAAAAGTAACCCTTTTTCTCGAAAACAAGCACTAATGTGTTTTACTAAATTTTTGGCCCCTTTTTTTTTCTATTTGTTCTATATGTTTTTTGAATGTTCTTTTCAATGCTAGTGTTTTTGACCTCGTATTTAACGTTTATTTTCAATTGTTTAATAGAAATGGGCACTTCACACAGGACAGCGATTTTTAAGGAATGTAGAAACCTCTCATGAATACTCACTCTTTTCTGTGATCCGTATTCGTGTGTTTTGCCTATTGCCATATTCGGAAAAAACAATGAATATGATACAAGGTATCAAAAAAGTAGCTTTTGTTCATTTAAATTCTCTATAAAGCAGGCTTTTCATCGGCATTGTAATAAGTATTTTAGAACCTACTGATACATATTAACTATAATAACAACATCTTAGTTACAACATCACAAAGAAATATGATACAAGGTATCAAAAAAAAGTATCCTTTTTCATTGAAGTTCCCTACAAAGCAAGTTTTTCATCGGCATTGTAATAAATATTTTAGAACCTAGCAATATATATTTACTATACTAACAACATCTTAAAACAAAGAATATAATACAAAAAGTATCTTTTGTTCGTTGAAATCCTCTATAAAGCAGGCTTTTCATCGACATTGTAATAAGTATTTTAGAACCTAGCGATATATATTATTATAATAACAACATCTTAAAACAAAGGAATATGATACAAGGTATCAAAAGTATCTTTAGTTCATTGAGGAACTCTATAAAGCAGGTTTTTCATAGATATTGTAATAAGTATTTTAGAACCTAGCGATATATATTAACTATAATAACAACATTAAGGAAGATACAAGGTATCAAAAAAGTATCTTTTGTTCATCGCGATCCTCTATAAAACAGGCTTTTCAATGACATTCTAGTAAGTATTTTAGAACCTAGCCATATACATTAACTATAATAACAACATCTTAAAACAAAAGGAATATGATACGAAGTATCAAAAAGTATCTTTGAGATCCTCTATAAAGCAGGCTTTTCGTCATTTTTTTCATTGTAATAAGTATTTTAAAACCTAGCGATATATATTAACTATAATAACAACATCTTAAAAATAAATTAATATTGATACGCAGTATCAATAAAAGTATCTTTTTTCATTGAGATCCTCTATAAAGCCAGCTTTTCATCGACATTGTAATGATTATTTTATAACCTACCGATATATATTACCAAACTTGGATAACTTGGATAACAACATCTTAAAACAAAGGAATATGATACAAAGGTATCAAAAGTACCTTTTGTTCGTTGAGATCCTCTATAAAGCAGGCTTTTCACCCAACATTGTAATAAGATACAAAAAAAAATATGTATTCACAAACTTTTTAAAACTAGGTTTCTTTCATTTCAAGCGAGCTAAGCCTTATCAAAAACTATTTTTTTTTCTTGTGTGTGTGAAGATTGTGAAAGTGATCTCAGTTATGCTTGTCACCGAGAAAGAAAAATTACTTCAGTTTGAAGGTATCCAACAAAAGAAACTAAAAAAAAAAGAAGACAGAGAGAATAAGTTCTCTTATTTTCTTCTTCCCTACGAGGTGGTCACCATTAAGTGTTCGCCTGTTCAAGAGAAAAGTTTTGGAGAAACTTCCTTTTACAAACATTCCCTCACTTCCATCAAAAACTGGCCGAAATAAAAACATAGATAGAGAGCAAAAGAATGAAGCCCGAAAGAGTATTCTTTTCTCTTTCTTTTTTCTTCATGTTTTCTTCTCTCTATCTACTTTGTTTCGCAGAAACATCAGTAGATAAAACGAAGAAAAGACTATTTTGCTCAACGTCCATACGTCTATTCACTTTTTTTTTCTCTTTCCTCTGTATGGTCTAAACTTTTTTTTCATGAGAATTTTGCGGAATTTTATGGCTAGAAAAAAAGCCTTTCATAAAAAAAATAGGTATATATTTAATTCATACTTAGTTCTTTAACAGTAAATAAATAAAGACTGAATTCTGAATTACGGATTGGAAGATATGTAGTTAAACCAAAAAAAAAAAAAAAGATTATTTCAACTGAATAATCTTTTAAGGTAAATATAGGTGAACTAATTTATTCTTAAACTTTATTCTAATTCATTAATACTTAATTTTTCTTTCAAACTTACCTCAAATCATTGCATTTTCAGGTATTAATCATTGATTTTTAACAACAAAGTACTGCCAGTCCTACAGCTGAATAATTGATAATATTGAATCTGAACCAAAGATGCTTAATTCAAACTTACTTATCCTAATTCTTATCTTATTAACTTTTTAAGTGATTCGTTTTTAAACATACCTCAAAGTACTACATTTCGAAATATGGAGTATGAATTTTTTTATTATACGTATTGTATAATGCAGTATTATCAGGTTTCCAACAAAATTGTAGATTGCACGTTGGATTTGCATTGAGAATACGAGTCCATATGCGAAGATGAGAGTCCGAATTGGATTCACCCATGACATGAAATGTTCATTCAAATTACAGTGGCCCAATAGTATTGAAAGCATTTGGTAATATATGGGTAATATTGAATTAGCTACATATTTAATGTTATCTATAGGCCAACATATATCTGTTACATAGCCTACATGTGTCTGTTACATATTTGCTAAATTAGCTATATATCTGCTGAATTAGCTACGTAATGATCTAGTTGAATGACTTACATTTCAAAACAACATGTAGTGCTGTCTACCAAGTTGATAAAGGGAATATTGTTATACTACAGCAGCTAATTTGTATGAAACATAAAATATCTGAACAAGATAAAGTACGTTACTACATGCATAATAAATTTATTCTTGTTAACAAAATTAACCCAATAGGAAAACTTGATAACAAACATTAAAGTACTGCTATCACTAATTCCATCATATTGATGCTAGTAGCATTAAGTCCTGACATTTGTTGACATTGTCCTGTTAGTTATATTTTCAAATCATTTTTATGCAAACCAAAGTTACCAGGTCCGTGGGCTTTAGGTATTCTTAAAAACGAAAGTCCTGGTTACTAGAGGTATTTCAAAAACCTTTTATAAAATCACCCCGTTTTAATATATATTTAACTAACTCATGAGTTAAATAATGAGCACTATTAATTACTATTGCTATTACTATTAGCACTATTTAATTTATATTTAACTAACTCATGAATAAACTAATGAGTTATATTTAACTAATTCATGTTAAAAATTATTTTTCTCAATAAATAATTATTCATTCAAAAATAATTTCTCAATAAATAATTATTCATCATGTTTATTAGAAATAGCCTTTATATTTATTGTGCTTAATTAAAATTTTACATTTAAGAAAGATTCAGGGAAATCTCAAAAAAAAAAAAAAATTTTTTTAGGACACCGTTACGCAAAAAAATCATAAAATAGTTTGAGATTATTTCAAACAATTGCTAATTTTGTTATCATATAATTCATATATTTTATATTAAATTTCGTCTCTTAATTAGTCAAACTTACAACAGAATAATATCAAACTTCAATAAATGCGATATATTTTAATGTTTTTTTAATGAATGTGATTATTGATTAACGAACATGTGTTTATTTATCACACAAAAAAATGTAAATCCATTTGAAAAAAAATCGTAAAAAATATGAATGACAAAATCTATTTAGATAAACTCTCCGTTCAAATTAAAACTTTATTTGCATGTTAATTATTTTATTAATTCAGCAAACAGTTAATGAATATTCAGTACTTAACATCTAGAAATCCAAATTCGTAGAACAAACTTACTAAAGATTTAATTATAACCTAATGAATTATTAATTATTAATCAAGCAATTATAATTTTATTTATTACCATTTAATTTTTATTCAGTAATGAGTTTCGTTTTCAATTAGTCATAATTGCTATGAATCGTGTCGAAATTATATGGTTGAGATGTATTCATAATTTCTTTAAAATGACTTGCTGGTTAATTAAAGTAATACCAAAATGCTGCAAACGAAAAATTTGATAGAATGAAAAATAGTTTGAGATATTTCAAAAATGCTAATTTTGTTATCATATAAAATTTAAAAATTTGATATAATGATTGATTGGTTTGGTTTGCCATGTGCTCTATTTATCACTTTTTGAGGCCCTTTAGACTAATTAGACCGGGATCTACAGTTTAACGTAGAATTTGAACCACTAACAAACATCCATACTACCGCCAGGATTCGGAACTGATACCTGTGATACCGAAGGACAGAGCGCTGGCCAATTGGCCCTCAGGCAGCCTAGAATAATTGTGAAATATTAATAAAATCTTCTTCTTCTTCTTCACAAACTCAATTGCCCCTTAATTATCTTAAGTCCCTGATTGCTTCAATCACATGCTCCTTCCAACATCTTCTATTTACAACGACTCCTCTCCATTCCTTGAATTTCAAAATCTTCAAGTCTTTTTCAATGTCATCCAACGATAGAGTCAGTGGTCTTCTTTTAGCTCGGGATCCCTCAAGTTTTTTTGAGTTTCAATATCTTAGCGGAATTCCTTCAGAGGTTTTCTAGACATTTCCCAATCGTCATTATCTATTACTACAGATGGCTTGTATGATTTGTGGTTGTCTATACAGCATGTACAGTTCAAAGTTATATCTTATTCACCAATGTCCTCCTTCTTGCACTGAGCCAAAGCTTGCTCTTAGGAATTTCCTCTCAATAGCAAAATCTATCTAAATAAATTCTGCCTTCAGATCTGAACTTTATTTACACTTTAATTATTTTGCAATTCAGTAAATTCTTAATTCTTATACAGCAGTTAAGATGTGGAAATTGAATTCACAGCAACTCATTAAATAAAGTCTTAATTTTCAATTAATTAATTATTAATCACATAATTTTTAATTTTACGTATTATAATTTATTATTATTTTAAGTTAATTTTCGTCTTTCAATTAGTCAAAAATTAGTGCCCGACTCGTGGGTCAGTGGCAAAACGTGCTGCTGGTTAGCATTAGGGCGGAGGTTCAATCCGCTGATGGCTTTGTTGAAGACACTGTTTCAAAAAATGAAGGGAAGCGATGGCGTTTGGAATATTCAGCATTTTGTCTCTTAAGTCGGACTATCTGGAGGGAGTTTCCCATGTTTTCTCCCATACGATACGCTAAAATGGGATAATTTCCCTAGAAATCTTTCTTTGAGGCTGTTCCTTCACAAATTTCTATCTACGGGTGCTCCATAACAATAAATGCCCTTTGCCCTCTTTACAAGAGACCACACGGGTTCTTGAACTTTTTCTAGATGTCGCTGTCTACCAAGTGGTATAAGAAAAAATTAGCCAAATTAGCCAAAATTCTATAAATGAAATAGTTGCTATAAATGAAAAGTTGAAATTCTATAAATGAAATATGAAATGAAATGCATTTTTTAATATTCAAAATACGTGCTTATTTATTAAAGCATATAGTTATTTATTTTTCTTCTTTTATTGGCGTAACAGCCCATGGTGTGCCAAGGCCTTCTGCCTACTGACAGATTCCGAAACATGAGATGTTATTTTTTTTACCGGGTAGCGTTGTCAACCGTACTTCCAATGCTCTACAGTCATATTAAACAAGGACCTATGATTTAAAGGGAATTCCAAACCAGTTTCAAACATCCATGGCCGCCTAAACTCGAACTCGAAACCTGTGGCACATGGAGAGATCCTGACAGGGAGCGTGGTTATTTAAGATACCAAAATGCTCTCAATCCATTCAACAGAAATATCGTAAACTACGAACGACAAAATCCCTCTATTCCTCAAATCCCACTTCCTTCAGATTTAAACTTTGTTTACACATTATTTACTCGGTGAATTCATAAAATGATATTCTGCACCTTAAAATCTAAACATCCAACTTCACAGATAACAACACACTTAGAAGGAATTTAATTTTCATATAATAAATTTAATTCTTCACCGCTCACTTTTCGAAATCGTTCCGGCAAACCAAACACTTTTTTTTTTCATCTTTCCGACTAGTTTCCTCCGCACCGTTAACAATTAACCACTTTGTAATTTGTAGCAAATACTCTATCCGAGCAACAGCGAATTAATCCGGCGACTTCCCCTTAATTAACCGAATTAAGGGCGTCTCTCGGATCATCCGCGCAGCTGCTAATTCGTTTAACGAGGCTCTGAACAAAAGCTGAGACGGGTTATCGCTTTTTATTGTCAATTGGGAGGCCAGAGGCGGCTCCGTTCGCTGAATAATTAACAAAATGGAAGTACGAGCATTGCGCAGAGGAAAACGAGAATTGGAGCCGTTTCTTTTGTCTCTATCATCTGACCATGAGTAGACGGGCAGCCATTAAGTCGAGTGGCAATTTAGAAAAGTATAGAATAACTTTCTGTAAGAATATTTGTAAATTACTATAGGTTAAAAAAACTGTAGTGTGTTAAATCATCCGTGTGCCAAACTTATATTCAAAATTTAAATGTTATAATAAAAATAAAACACTAATTAAAATGCCTTTTTCAATATGAATAAAATAAATTAATGTGAATTTTTAAAAAATAAATATTATATTTTCATCATTTTTTTTTTTTTCAACGTAGCATTTTTAATTTTAATTCACTTTAAACCGTAGGTCCCGGTATAGTAGAGCATTGGAGTAGGGCTGACAACCCTACCTTGTGCAAAGATATCTTCGCGGAATCTGCCAGTAGGCTGAAGGCTTCAGCTCACTATGGGGCAGGTGCGCCACTAATGATGATGATGAGCTTTTTAATTACATACAGATATCTTGATGATTTGAGACTGGTTTTTGTAGTTTTGCAACAAGATTTTAAATAGTTCATTATAAATATCCGCAAACATAATACTTCTTAGAGTAGATTTGTTTCACGTTAAGAGTGAATCGTTGTTGCTTGGTATTTGATGATGCATTAAGTGAGACTCTTTAGGGTTTTGTGAGTTTAGATGTTATAACACCCCACAAATTTGAAAATGCTTGACTATGTTTTTCTTAACTGATTACTATTTTTTTCTCTCAAAAAATTTATCATATACAAGCGAAAGTTTTAAAAAATAAAACCAGACGAAGTAGAGCTTCATTTTTCAAAAACCAACCCTCAATTTGTTTGAAAAATAATTTTCTGTTCAGTTTCATTATTTTTTTTTTCCGGTAGAAAAAAAAAAATACTTTTTTCTTTTTTTTGAATGGGTGCAGACATGTAATATTATTAAATTTATTATCAGTGAAACATTGATTAAACTGTTGAATTCACAAAAAAAAAAAAAAAAGGAGGTCAAGATGTTTACTTTTACGAGGTAGGGGGTGTCAGCCCTACGTCCAACGCTCTTCGGTCATATTAGACTGGGACCTACGGTTTAAAGTGGATTCGAATTAAAATGCCCACGTTGTGAAAATGATGAAAATATAATATTTATTTTTTAAAAATTCACATTAATTTATTTTATTCATATTGAAAAAAGGCATTTTAATTAGTGTTTTATTTTTATTATAACATTTAAATTTTGAATATAAGTTTGGCACACGGATGATTTAACACACTACAGTTTTTTTAACCCATAGTAATTTACAAATATTCTTACAGAAAGTTATTCTACACTTTTCTAAATTGCCACTCGACTTAATGGCTGCCCGTCTACCCGTGGTCAGATGATACAGACAAAAGAAACGGCTCCAATAATGCGCATCTTCCTCTGCGCAATGCTCGTACTTCCATTCTGTTAATTATTCAGCGAACGGAGCCGCCTCTGGCCTCCCAATTGGCAATAAAAAAGCGAGAACCCGACGCAGCTTTTGTTCAGAGCCTCGTTAAACGGAATTAGCAGCTGCGCGGATGATCCAAGCGACGCCGTTGATTCGGTTAACTAAGAGGAAGTCGGCGGATTAATTCGCTGTTGCTAGGACAGAGTATTGGCTACAAATTACAAGTGGTTAATTGTTTACGGTGTGGAGGAAACTAGTTCGGAAAAGATAAAAAAAAAAAAAAGTGTTTAGTGCGAAACGCTTTCGAAAAGTGAACGGTGAAGAATTAAATTTTATTATATCAAAATTAAATTTGTACTAAGTGTGTTGTTATCTGTAAACTTGGATGTTTGATTTTAAGGAGCTGAATATATATTTAGAGTTCCTTAAATAGTAAAATAATTAATGTGTAAACAAAGTTTAAATCTTCCTACACATCAATGATTTTGTTGTTTATATTTTATGACTTTGCTGTTGAATGGATTGAGAACTTTTGGTATCGTAAATAACCACGCACTCTGGCACTTAATGGCACAAACTTATGGTCCGAATTCCGGCAGTGTCATGGATGTTTGTAGTGACTCAGAATCCACTTTAAACAGTAGGTCCCGGTCAAACTCGATTCTTTGACGTAGGGTTTACATCCATATCTCGTAAAAAGAAAAGCATCTCCTGCTTGAAATCTGCCTAGTAGGCAGATGGCCTTGGCTCATTATAGGGCAGTTGTGCCAATGAGAAAGAATGTAATGTTACGATATTGATTTTTTAAAAGTGTTTAGGCTTAGTTCAAAAATAATACATCTTTGAAACAAATAGAAATACAATTTAAATTGATTATATAATAAGTGAAGACGAAAATATGCGGTTTTAAAATGGCAGTCATTTTGACCTGAAGTCATTCATTACTGGACCGGCAGATGCATGCCACATTCAGCATCACACAATGTACATCAAAGGTGCCTTCTACACTGTATCATCATATTATGCGACTACATTTTGGAATGAACATTCTTCAAAGATGACAACATTAGTTCTCAATTCCAAACTTCGGCTCTACTATTCGTGATCAACGGCCTATAGATTTAACATACCCGACATAGATATGGAAACTTTCAATACGTCATTGCATGGTCTTATTGCATGTTCACTTTGTAACTTGAAACTCATAGCATCATGATGTCAAGGCTCAAAACATCATCATGACTCTACAGGCTCAGTAATAAAAAATATATTTAGATTTTTTTAAAATACCCATTAAATTATTTTATACATATTAAAAAATATATTTGAATTATTATTTTATTTTTACTATACTACTTAAATTTTGAATATAAGCTTGGCACACGATGATTTAATACACTACAGGGTTTTTTTTTTACAGTAATTTACACAATTTTCTTACAGAAGTTATTTTATGCTTTTCTAAATTGCCACTCGACTTAATGGCTGCCCGGATACTCATAGTCAGACGATAGAGACAAAAGAAACGGCTCTAATTCGCATCTTCCTCTGCGCAATGCTTATACTTCCATTTTGTTAATTATTCAGCGGACGGAGCCGCCTCCGGCCTCCCAATTGGCGATAAAAAGAGCAAGAATCCGTCGCAGCTTTTGTTCGGACCCTCGTTAACCGAATTAGCGGCTGCGAAGGATGATCCAGGCGACGCCGCTAATTCTGTTAACTAAGGGAAGTCGCCGGATTAATTCGCTGTTGCTCAGATAGAGTATTTGCTACAAATTACAAGTGGTTAATTGTTAGCGGTGTGGAGGAAGCTAGTTCGGAAAAGATAAAAAAGTGTTTATTGCAAAACGCTTTCGAAAAGTGAGCGGTGAAGAATTAAATTTTATTATATGAAAACCAGATTTCTTCTAAGTGTGTTTTTATCTGTGAAGTTGGATGTTCAGATTTTAAGGTGCTGATTATCATTTAAGAGTTCCCTGAATAGTAAAAATAATAAATAATGTGTAAACAAAGCTTAAACCAGAAGGAAGCGTTTCTATAGATGAATTTTTGTAATTCATATTTTACGATTTTGCTATTGAATAGATTGTGAACATTTTGGTATCTTAAATAACCATGCGCGAGACCCGGCTGTGCCCTGATGTTTGTAGTGGTTCCGAAACCACTTTGAACCGTGGGTCCCGGTCTAATGGGACAGTAGAGCATTGGGGGTAGGGCGAACAACCCTACCTGTAAAAAGATAACATCTCCTGTCTCGAAATATGCCAATGGGCAAACGGCCTGGCCCGCCATGGAACTGTTGTAGGAATTTCAAAAGATCGGCCAATTCCATTTTAAAAGATGTTTTGGGCCTCAAACGCATCAAACTCGACTGGTACGATCGTTGCATTGAAGTGTGTGAAACAATGCTTTCTGTCTATCAGGATAAGTTGAAATGCATCATAACTGGAGATGATATTTTGGATTATGCTTACGACCCGGAAACAACCGATCAATCCTGGTGAATATCGTGACAAAGGGAAGCAAGACCGAAAAGAGCACGCCAAAGTGGCTCAAAATCAAGGTCATGTTGACTGTTTTCTTCGATTACCGTGGTGATTCCTTCCGCCGGGTCAAACTGTCAACAAGGAATATTATTTGAGTGTTATGCGTTGTTTGCGTGAAGCTATTTGCAAACAGAGGCAACATTTGTGGAAAGACAACTCTTTGTTTTTCAATCAGGATAATCCGCCAGCTCATACTAAATTGATTCTTCGTGACATTTTCGCCAAAAGGAAAACCCATATCGTTCCACAACCACCGCATTCACCTGATTTAGCACCGTACGACTTCTGGCTATTCACTATTCTGGCTATTAACTCAAAACACCATTCCGGGGACATCGCTTTGAGTCGATTGAAGAGATTCAACGTGAATCGGCGCGCTTTGAAGGTCATCCCGGCCAATGACTTTTTGGCATGCATTGAGAAGTGCAAAACATTGGCATAAGTGCAATGTGTCTGGCGTGCAATGTGTCTGGGATTACTTTGAAGGCGATGAAAGAAAATTTGGAAGATTAATGAAGAGTTTTTGAAAAAAATTAAAAATTGGTCTTACTTTTTGGGCACAGTAGAAGACACGATAAGGCACTTGTAGCCTCATGAACTGATTGCCTGATAGTCATTATTTGAATAATTCTTTCTTATAAGCATGTGGTTAAAACAGTTTTTCAACCTAAAAGAATACAATTTTTGTCGTTACAATTGAATGTTTAATCATTAATGAGTTTATTAAAATTGATAGCTAGCTAGTTAAGTTATATATAAGATCATATGTATTTATTTTGTATAGAACAACATCGAGGCTTATCGTCAATCGTCAATAAAGAACAGTAAATTCTTCATAAACATCAAAGGTTTATTCTTACTCAATAACTGCTGCTATAGAATAACGTGTTGTATCAGCAGTTATTGAATCCGTAATCGTTACACAAGATGCTGTGATACTAGTAATTTAATTATCTAGATACTGAGTAATTTAATTTCTCAGTTCAGCATAGGTTTACAATAATCTCACAATTTAAAGAATACATATTCTCTGATAAGAGTAAATATACATGGCAAAGCAGAGGAAAGGGATTTATGAGATGTGGATTTTCGGGACTTGGGGGAGGCTCGGTGACGGGAGAGCTAGGCTGGATGCCTTATGTGCCAGAAGGCCCGAAGAGCCTAAATAAGTAAGCAAAAGCAAATATATTTATTTTGTTTAATACTGAGTAATTCAATTTGTCTCTCTTCAGCATAGGATTACAATAGCCTCACATTTTAAAGAATACATAATCTCTATTTATAATGATGCAATGAATAAACTCTCATAAATTCAGTAATACCTAGATAAGAGCAAATATACTTATTTTGCATTGAGCAACATTATGGGGCTTATCCGTTAGTAAAGATTAGGAAATTCTCAAAAAAATCTAAATTCTCTTATATGTTGAATAGCATAAATTATTGAATCCATGATTCTAATTTAAATGTTGAAATTATTTTATTTATTCAGCATAGGATAACAGTAGCCAATTTCTGCGGTTACAGTCATGCGTTAAATGGACGCTCATAAATCCAGGAATAACTAAGTAATATTAAATGTATCTATTTTGCATTAGGAGGTTCATCCGTCGATGAAGATCAGTAATTTCTCCATCAACAACCAGAATCTATTCCCCTCTATGTTTTAAACCGTTAGTTATTTAATCGATGATAACTATATAAGATACTGATGTAGGGAAAAGCTTCTTATCAAACTACTTGAAACTATAACTGTGTCCTTTCACCATTTCTAAAATAGATATTTTATCTTTTACATAATAAAAAATGGCCGAGTGGCTAGCGCTCTGGGAGCTCGGTACAGGTTTCGGGTTCGAGTCCCGGCGGTGGTTTACACTTTAAAAAAGTCCCGGTTTAATAGGATCGTAGAGCGTTGCGGGGCAGTGTTTTAAAAGTTACACGCGCACCCTGGGTAATGCAAAGTGAGTACGCCTGTGCAAAATACTTGCCTTAAGGCGTAGTAATATGACAGCTGCATTAGAAAGAAAAAATATATAATTTTTAAAGTCGAGAATAAATGTGACCAAAAATTATATTACAAAATACCCCATGAAAATGGAAAGCAATATTTTTAATAAACGCAATCATGCAATTATGCTTGTTCATGTACATGTACATGAACATGCATAATTATAAAACTTTTGAAAAAAATGTTAAAGCAAATACAAGGTTTCTTTTTTTAACGAATAATTTTCCATTTTATTAATATTAGTATTTGTAAATAATTAGATGGAAATTTATTAGCAAAATCATTCACGAATTTATGAAATATTTATTTTATTCCTGAAACATTTTTCATTTTTTATCCTTTATTTTCTGTCAAAATTTATGTCAATTTGCATACATTAATATACATGAACTTATAATTGCTTTTTTATTAGAATATTGCGACCAAATATTATAATATGTTGTTCTATAAAAATTGTTTTAAAAGCCCATTTAATGATAAAAAAAAATAACGCTTTTTAAATTTCTTTCGTAAAATGCTAAGTTTCTGAAAGCTTTAAAATAAGTGTGAATATTTTTCTGTCCTTTTGAAAAGAATAAAAAAATTGTTATCTTTATCAGTAGGATAATTTTATTTGCAAAACAAAGAACTAATAAGTCAATTTTTTTGAATATGAAATTAAAAAAAAACATCACATTTTTAATAAAGCATTATGTCCCCTTCTCAAAAATTAGTGAACGAATTCTTAATTAATCATTGATTCAAAAGTACTTTTTTTAGTATAATCCATGGATAAATATTTTGAGTTTCAAAGATTTGATGATATTAATATAAGATAAGTAATATAAATTGCTTATCTTATATTTTGTCTGTATATATCAAATCTATATATATATATATATATATATATATATATATATATATATTGCTGATTTATTTTGCAAGATAAAGATAATTTTCCACTTTGAAGTTATCTGGGGAAAACTGAACAAATGCATCTAATTATTTAGCACTAAATGGAATTTAAATTATATATTTCGCAATGAAATATGAATAATCAAATGAAGAAAAAGGAGATAATTTATTTTGAAAAATAAAATAGTTTTTCGCTGAAGACAAACAAATAAAACTAAATTGAATATAATTTATACTAGCAAATATGCATTAAAGCAATTTTTTAAAAATTTGGAGATTTGGTGAATTCAGAGACTACCCTTTTATTGTTTCCGATTCAAAAAACAAATTAAGTACGATTCGAAAACAATTTAAGTAACAATTTTAAATCTGTATAAAATCGATGCATATAATAATATCGCGATATTAGACGGGTATATATCGATTTAAGAAATTTAATATCGTTCAGCTCTAATCTAGAGCCATAAATACATCAGCGTATAGCTATTTGCAGCTGACTTCAAGGAGACACAGAACTGCTACACTAACATACCTTAGATCTTCTCTTGTAGTAGCCGCTGGAAGGCTAGCATCTAGATCAATTGAACCCAGAAGTCTCCACAAAAGAGGATTGTATGCTCCAGCAAAGTGTGCCCATACCACTGAAATGAGAGGTTTAGTTATGCCCGCACACATATCATTTGAAAAAATCGTTGGAGGAATCTTTAACAATGAGTTCAGATTTTGTTTGCCAAGCGACTCAAGAATATTGGTGGTCTGGAGGGAGCCAAGAAGTCACTGTTATCTCAGTCATATCCATGAAAGAAATAGATTTGGTGGGTCCAATGTATGCATGTGAGTAGGTTTCATTTGGTGACGTCTTTATCCTACGGAATGATAATGCATTACCCCAGAACTCCTAAGAAGCTGTTGTGTACGTGGGTTGACCAGCATGTTCTCTGAAAGCTAATAATCTCAATAAGCTAAATACTATAGCTGCTACTGGAGTAATATACTATAATACCTACTACTAATATATTATACTATAGTACCTACCAATACTATAGTACCTACACTCAAGAGCCAAAACATTATGACCACCTGTCAATAACGAGTTGACCCACCTTTGGCGCGCAACACAGCTTCAACCCGCCTTGGCATGGATGCCACAAGTCCTTGGTAGATGGCCGGAGACAGATTGTACCAGATGTTTAAGCAATGGTCACGCAAATCCGAGATATTGCGAATTGGTGGTCTTTGAACTCTGCCGTCCAGGACATCCCAAATGTGTTCTATCGGATTGAGATCCGGTGAGTTATGCGGCCAGGACATTAACTGGAATTCAGCATCATGTTCCTGGAACCACTCCAACACAATTTTAGCCTTGTGAAAAGAGGCGTTGTCCTGTTGGAACATTCCATTTCCAGCTGGAAAACAGAGGCCATGTAAGGGTGCAACTGGTCCGCAATGATGTTCAGATACCCTGTAGCATTCATGGTCTGCTCTACCACAACCACGAGTCCCAGAGACGCCCAAGAGAACGTCCCCCAATGCATAATACCGCCACCACCGACCTGAGTATGACCTACTGTACATTGAGGGAGCAACTGTTCGCCTGCAAGACGGCGTATTCTGACACGCCCATCGGCGTGATGAATGACAAACCATGATTCATCTGACCAGGCAACTCTCTCCCACTGATCCATGGACCAGTCACGATGTTCCCGGGCCCAGCGCAGGCGCAGTTGGCGATAACGCTTGGTCAGAAAAGGCACACGAGTGGGACGTTTGCTGCATAGTCCCATATCCAACAGTGTCCGCTGAACAGTGTGCTCCGATACTATTCTACTTGGCCCTGCATTATATTGGGCTGTCAGCTGAGCCACTGTCTGGCTCCGGTTTTGCTTCACCATGCGAGACAGTCTCCGACGACCTTTTTCTTTGATAGCGTGTGGACGTCCAACACCATGTCGTCTACTGCTGGTTTCAACGTCATTCATCCACTTTGCATAAGTACTAACAACTGTATATCGCGAACAACCCACGAGTCGTGCAGTTTCGAAATACTTGTTCCGAGCCTTCGAGCCATTACAACCTCTATCAAAGTCGCTTAGCAGCAACCTTTCCCATCAGAAGTAAGTGAAAGAATGATTCTTCAGACTTCAGCAGCAGCCTTCTGAGCCCACGTTCCAGGCGAGTTCATTGCAAAATGTAGGGGTGGTCATAATGTTTTGGTTCTTGAGTGTACTATATAGTATAATATATATACTATCTGTGACGGAGTACTATAGCTTATACTATTGGAGTAATATAAGCCAATACTATAGTACCTACTATACTACACTGAAGTGACCTATGCAAATTTTCAGATGGCAGTAGCATCGCGTAGAACAGGTATAAATGCCAGTGCAGAGCTTTTCATCTGTTCAAGTTAAAGTGATGATGACCGCACGACGGGAATTAACAGACTTTAAGCCGGAATGATTAGACGTTGCCATTTCGGAAACTCAACATTCCCAGATCCACTGTGTAGTGTGCCGAGAGTATGAAATCAGGCATAACATATACGTGCCTTCCAACAGACAAACAACACGTCAAATAACCGCAGAAATCAATGTGGACGTACAAGGGACTTGTCTGTTAGAACTGTGCGGAGAAATTTGACTTTCTTGGGCTATTCCAGCAGAAGACCGACTCGAGTGCCTTTACTGACAGAACGACATCGCTTGCAAAATCGTGGGGGTGAGTCATATCGGTTGGTCCCTTGTAAGAGCTGTACGAGTGTGGCGCAGACCTCACGAAGCCATGGACCCAAGGCACTGTTAAGCTGGTGGTGGCTCCGTAATATGGCATGGACTTGGTCCTCCGACTGGACCGAACATTGACTGGAAATACTTATCAGCTACTTGGAGATCACTTGCAGCCATTCATGGACTTCATATACCCAAACAACGATGGGATTTTTATGGATGACAATGCGCCATGTCAATGGCCACAACTGTTCGCGATTGGTTTGAAGAACATTCTGGACAATTCCAACGAATGATCTAATAGATCGCCCGACATGAATATATATGGGACATCATAGGTCTGTTCGTGCCCAAAATGCACCATCAACGCTTTTCCAATTATGGACGTCTATCGAGACAGCATGGCTCAATATTCCTGGAGACTTCCAACTTACTTGGAATATGTACGTCGAGTTGCTGCACTTCGCGGGCTAAAAGGGCCGACACGATATTAAGAGGTATCCCAAGACTTTTGTCAAGTGTATAATATAATATATATACCTAATACTAAGGGAGTTGCTAATACTTAGTACTATAGCTTATACTGCTGGAATAGTATAAGCTAATACTATAGCTAAATACTGAAAGTATAATAGCTCAATAGGGCTTGAACCCTATTGAGAGTATTTGGAGAGAGCTGTACTTTTCGCTGCAACCTTTCAGAGTATACGATCTTATTTGACACAGCAATGAGCTTAATCATCATCCTTTTGAGCATTGGATAGTCGATTCTTAGCTGTACCTGCTATTAGAGATGATTGCACTCCATATTGAAGCTGATCTCATAATCGAACTCGGATGCTATGATTTTTTTATGTATTTTCATTTCGTGTAATTTAAAGACAGAAAACAACCCCACGGTTTTTCTTTTGCGCTTAATTTATTAAACATTGTTTGATTGTTGAGCTTTGTTTTTTTGCCACATTTCATTAAATTCTGATTAGAAATTTCACAATCCTAATTTTTATGACTTTTCATTAATGTTTGGAAAACCAATGTTATGAGAAATGCACAATTCATCATTTTTCCAAGTCAATTAATCTACGATTACTCAAATAATTCTCTGGGTTTTTCATAAAAGAATGCACTACATGCTAATATCCAAAAAATTCGACATGAGTAATTAGATAAAAAAAACTTACAGGATAAAGAAATCAATACCATTTGTTTCTTATATCATTGATGCAATTTATATGATTATATAATTTGTAATGTTAATATTTTGCATTGATATTGTTCATAAGTAACGTAGGAATGGGATGATAGGAGGTTCAACTAGAATACAGAAATAATTTTACTTTAGCTGACTAATAATGACATACATGTAAAAGTACTAATATTTGAGATTACCTTAATATAATTGGGATATTTTAAGTATTTCAAGATGTATTAACATCGTAAAACTGACAGGAATTCAAGACTTTATAAATTCAAAAGAAATTCTCAAGTAGATACCTTGAAATATTTTAATTGTTTACGTTGATTTTAAAACTATCTATCTGATGGGCGAGTGACAAGTGCTCTGGCGTTCGGTGCCATAGATTTGAAGCTCGAGACCCAGAGGTGTCATGGTTGCTTGTAGGGGTTCAGAATCCACTTTATACCGTAGTTGCTAGTCTAATATGACTGTTGGGCCTAGGGCTGACAACTTTACCCCATGAAAGGTCAGCGTCACGGAGCCAAGTCAGACTTCTACTTACGGGTGCTACTCCATTACAACAGAAACTGGCCCTCCTTTCATTAGACCGCACGGGTTCTTGGACTTGACTAGATGTTGCTGATTACAAAGTGGGATAAGAAACAACAAAATTATCAATCTTCTCAATTATATGAGATGCATTCTAAAACAAAATTCGTAATGTTCTAATAAAATTGCAGATAAGATTACTTCTAAAACGAAACTTTGCTATTTGAAACTTTGCTTCAGAAAAATAAAAATAAATCCTACCTAGAAGATATATGAAAAACTAAAAATCCATAATTAAATAATGTTGCAAATTAAATAAACAATGAAAAGTCTAAAATATAAGTTTGATTTTATTTAAAAAAAAAAAAAATTACATTTTTAACAAAGTGCAATTAAAATAATATACGAACAATTTTTTTTTTTAGTAAAAGAATTTTCGAAAGTTTTTTGAAGCTCTTTTATCATTTTCATTTCGAGTTAAAATGGTTTTAACAGATTATTATTATTTTTTTACAAGTTTATAAAGATAAAAAAAAAAAAAAATTTACAAGTTTTTTAAAATAAAAATAAAAAATGTTCAAAGTAAAGTTTTGTTATAATCTTTAAAAATTTGCGTATTTGATAAGCAGTTACCGTGCTACATAGAAATTCCTTTGCTTGTCTTATCTCTCTGATATATGGCAAAAGTTAAACAAAAAAAAAGAGACCCTTTTCGTATTTATAAACTTAATAACATGCGTGGCAATGTGTCCATTTATTGAGACCATTTTTTTCTCCAACATTAGTTATAAGTTTAGAATTGTTGTTATCGCTTTTTTCACTAAAAACTCTCTCCCACTGCACCAGAGTTTCAGAACTTGTTGACAGATCGCCTCTTTTGCCGGCTGGAAAAGTAGGCAAGGGAAAGAAAGAAAGAAATAAAAATGGCGGCGAGTCTAAATTAGAATTCTTTTTCCCTCTTGAGACTTTAATCACCGTGGCGTGGAAAAAGCTTTTACCTAAGTGTCGCGTTAACTCCACTATATTAATGATTGTTTCTCATACAAGAAGAGTTGAACCTCTAGTTTTATCTCGAAATGATGTGGCTTCAAGGAAGAAGAAAAATGTGTGGAAAAGGTTATGGTTTTTTTTTTTTTTTTTCTTTTTCCCCTTTTCTCGGAAGAGATAAAGAAGACCACAGGAGAGAAATTTCGGAAAAGAGTTGAAAAGCAGGGATTGAGTTACTGTTCCACTTAATCACTGGATGATACTCTGTTTTATAATAATGATGGACGACAAGGGTGTTTTTAAGCATTCCGCTTTAGCACTTCGGAAGCTGCGATCTTGATTCGCGAAATAAATTACTTCAGGTTGTGAAAAAGATGGATTTTGTTGGAGTAGTTTAATGTCCTTTCTTTGTTCAAGGACAGAAGACTTGAGGTGCAAGAATTAAAAACTTTTTTTCATTAGGATGTAGTTAACCTATGAGATTTTAAGTGATGCGAAATATTTGTTGCTTTGCATAACTAGAATCTGTTGAGTAGGGCCTGATGGCTGAGTGAATGGTGCTCGGTGCGACAGTATTCAGGTTCAAGTCCGGAGGTGCTATGGATGCAATGTTTATCTACTAAGAATCAATGCATTGTGAGCTAACGCATTCAGTGTTTTCTGTACCAATCGAAATTTGACGCGTTTGAGGCCCAAAGTGGAATTGACCGACCCTTTTGAAATTCCAACATCATCAACAAGGTCTTTAATTGTAAATCGATGATTTGCAAGCACCAAATCTTCAATTTTTTGGGCGTGAGCTTCGTCGGTTGAGGTCGATGGTCGACCAGAGGGCTCTTCGTCTTCAACGCATTCTCTGACTTCTTTGAACCGTTTATACCACTTCTAAACATTTATTTCCGATATAGGAATGCTCCCTGAATGCCTTTTGCAACATTCTATTTATTTCTGCACACGAATATTCATTCCGCAAACAAAATGTAAGGCAAGTTCGTTCAAAAATCTCCGAAATCACTTTTAGCGTCTCACAAAACCAAGCATAACTCAAACACTAATGAATATTTTGAATTTTGAAGTGAAATTTTGTATATTTTGACGTGAATTTTTGACAAATTAGATGTAAAGGACAGTGCCAACTACCTAAAAAGAAAAAAAATTGAAATTCCCTTTGTCCGGGAAATTTAAATTGAAAATTGTTTTTTCTTTTTAGGCACAGTAGTATTAAAATCTCAAACTCTTCACCTATAACATATACAAGATATCAGTTTACGATCAATATGGGGTGTGTTTGTAAAAGTCTTCTGTTTTCTTCAATGATGATGTGAATCAGGGTCTTTGTAATATTTGCTGTTACATACACTGGATACATTGTTTCTTCATTTTCTTCACTACATGAGTAGCCATTTCCAGTAGAATAATTTGATGAAAAGTTGTACTACTTTGTTTTCCTACTAATACCACTGATTACCGCAAGTATAATAATATATGTACAATAATAAAATTAACAATTGTCAAATAAAAGGGTAAATTTATTATCTTTCACACAGCTGTTAGGTGCTATTGCCAGAGTTCGTGATTTGCACACTTCCCGAATTGCGAATCATTTTACATCCTGACTCGCAAATTACAAATCTATCCGAAGGTTTCATTTATAATGTCTACATCTTAAAAGCTAGAGATATACTAAAAGATTAATAATTTGAAAAATATTCTCTGCTTTCCATGGTCAAAATTGTTAAGTGAAAAGTACTCCTATCAGTTTTCATCCAATGTTACATACGTATACTATCTTTATTACCAGTACTTCCGAAATTTTACATAACAAATTTTACAAATCCGCGACAATTTTCATGATCTTTATTTTCAAAAATAAACAAATTGCATCATCATAATTCTGTTCCATTGGAATTTTAAAAATTCATACCTGAATGGTTTCATTTTCATAAAACAGTTATGCGTAAACTTTAACAGTTAAACATAAACTTTATTTATGTAATGGTATTTCAATTCGAGAATATAAATAACCCGTCACTATGATGACTTAAAATAATTTTCTCATTTATCTATGCTACTCATAAATAAGTACTTATATTACCTTTATACGTACTTATATCATATTATTATGTTGATTTTTAAATGTACGGTTCACTTTACTATTATGTAATAGCCGTTGATTATGCATTATTAAACTATTGTTAACTTTTCGCGTATATTTGTGTGTTAATTTCTAATTAGCAATAAATGATTCCTGTTTCTGTCAATGAAGTTTTTATATTTTGTCTTTATATTAGTGGCAGAAATAATACTATTGATGAAAATGCAAATGCAAAAGAAGTCTATGAAATCCATTTTATGTTATATTGTTTATTTCTGAGGCCTGAATGGCCGAGTGTCTAGCGCTCTGGCGCTCGGTGCTACAGGTTTCGGGTTCGAGTCCCGGCGGTGCCATGGATGTTTGTAGTGGTTCGGAATCCACTTTAAGCCGTAGGTCCCAATCTCCTATGACTGTAAGAGCGTCACGGAGCAGAAGTCAGACTTCTCTACCTACGGGTGCTCCATCAGAACAGAAGCTGCACCCATCCTCCCATGAAGGACACGACAATATTGTATATTGTATATCGTCGCATTGTATATTGTATATTGTATAGCGACAATATTGAACAACATTGTTTATTTATTCCTTAATTTCTATTTGTATATTGAACAATATATGCATTTATAAAGCAAATTGTATATATTTATGAAAATTTCTGAATTGTTAAAAAATAACATTACGATTGGATTTAAACAGCTTCTGCACATGAAGCAACGGTTCTCAAAGTGTGCACCATGAGGCATTCCAAAGAAATATGTGTCCAGACATAAAAATAAATACAGTTACAATTTTTCTTTTCAGTTTCCTCATTCAAAGAGAGCTTTCATTATAACCAACTAACATTTTTATTCCTTTCTTTCCCCTTCTTTTATGCACTTAAAAAAGTGCCAAACAGCGATAATGCACAAAAGAATATTTCCGAGAAACTAGGAGCGGTAACTTCCATGACTGAGTACTAGATGTGTTAGCATCTATGTGATTTTCAATGTTAAAAATTTTTTCATTGCAGCCTATGAGCCTCCTCCGTCTGTAAATAGCAATCTGGGAGTTGATCAACTAACTTGCCTTTAACTGAAGAAGAATTAGTAGTTATATCCACTGATCATGAATTGAGGATTAAATATAAGGAATTGTCTCTTGAAACCTTTTGGATTCCTATTAAAACAGAATTGTCACTTTATAAAAAAGTTTGAAAATTTTACTACAATTTTCAACATCATATTTATATGAATTAGGATTTTCTATACCACAATGAAATGTAAAAAAAGAGGAAATATTCAACGCATTGACGAAATATATGTCCAAACATTGAAGAAATGCCTAAGACACTAAGTATAAAAACTTAAGGTGCGTTTCATTTTATTTTTTATTGTATTATTTTTCTGCGGTTTTTGATTTAACTTTTGTAACAAATTTCTCAGAAATTTTGCTTATATTGGGCCTACAATTATTTGTAAGATTTTAAATTCTCCGCTACTTCAAAAAGTTTGAGAACCACAGACATAAAGTAGCGTTTCTTTCGTGCTGCCATCTATGATCATCTTTATTAACATATTGTTCGTTCTCATTTATTATTCGAATTTTGCATTTTCCTACTTACATCATATCAATATATTTTTTCCAATCTCTTTTATAAGTGAAAGCATAGCAAACACTTATCAAAATTATAAGTGTCTTATAAAACGTATTAAAAAAAAAAAAAAGTAAAACAAATTGCATTATTCCATTATTTTGAATTTTATTTAACTTAAATTCTTAAATTCAAATAAAAAAAAGTTATTCTGAAATCAATTCCCAAAATTTCCTTAAATTTATCAATGTTTCTTTTTGGTAACTGTCGAATTTATTGGGGACATAATAGAAAATGATTTCAGTTCCGCTAATTAGTTTTTAATAAAAATCAAAAATAATGAAATAAAATTTTTAATTTTAATGTTTCTAATTTTATGTACATGTTTAGATTTTTCAATTTCACTAGAATATTAAGTAAACAAAAAAATAGCATAGTACTCTCTAATGCTGTTTATTTATTATAATCACTAAATGATTAAAAATTAGGTCATATTATTAAAACATTGTGACAAAGAAAAAAATAAATGTACTATTAAATAAATATTGTTTTATCATCAAAAACAACATTTTCTTAAAAAAAACTATAATGCCTCTTACATGGTCTTCCTCGTATTTAAACATTACATTTTCCATTATTTTAAGATATCATCTGCTTTGATATAATCTTTCTATCTCTTTAATGTGTTGGTGAAACCTTTCATTCTGTTATCTTGCAACTAGGGATTGCAATATCGGACCAAAAGTTCAATACCGGTATTCGGTATTTTTTAGATCTTAATACCGGGATAATGCCGGTAGGATACCGGTTTTAATACCGGTAGTAGAAATTTTAGAAACAGAAAGAAAACACTAGTGGTTTTTTTTTTTTTTTTTTTTTTTTTTGTTTTTTTTTTTTTTTTTTTTTTTTTTTTTTTGCCAGGTTTCTTAGAGAATGTAAATATCACAAAAAACACTCGAAAGGGCAAGCCATCTAATGCTGTCATTTTACTTATAATTTCAGCCAAATTATTTTTTTTTCAAAATAATCTAAAATCCCTGATGGCTTGGGCTTAGAAACTGCGCTTAAGTTTGTATCTTCAAAGCAATTAGATTCTTTCGTCTTTAACAAATTTGTATCCTGTTTCATTTTTAAATGTGTATGGAGTCCGATGTACTTCCTCCATTCAATTTGATAAATCTTGAACATTTTTTACATTGTGCCACCATATTATTTTCATCAAATAAATAATGAAACCAAACCGAAGTATTATCAGCTGATTTTTTTATGTTCTTTAAAATTATTCTTATTCATTATTATGGGGTATTATTTATGAGTATATATATATATATATATATAATAAACCTGAAAAATATTTGGAACTCTAAAGTATGATATGCAAATACAATATGAATAACAGACTCACCAATTTAAAAAAAAAAAAAATATCGAAAAATTACACTTTTTCATAATTACAACCTTGTTCTCACAGATAAGAATTCTGAATAATAATTCACAGATAAGAATAAGAATTTCACAGATAAGAATTCTAAATTTCTAGTAAATACCGAAAAACGATATTTAAACTTGTGAATACCGGTATTACAAAATTGTACAAATGGCTCAAAATACCGGTATTCGGTATCCCGGTATACCGGTATTGCAATCCCTACTTGTAACACTTCCCTTATTTCAGTAAAGAAATTAGGAAAAGATTTTAAAGTAAAGTAAGTAAAGATTTGAAAGTCAGTAAGTAAAGATTTTAGGAAAGTAAATAAGTCAGTAAAGATTGTAGGAAATCTACTTCTAAACTTATTTTAGAAAACTGGTGCTTAAATTTTTCATTATTTTGTTAACAAACTTTAAAACATTTGTAACTTTGTAATTTGCAAAAAGAATTTTTTTATTTTTTTTTTTTTATTTTTTTTTTTTTATTTTATTTTATTTATAAAAATTTTTCTTACTTAAACTTTTTGTTTCTCTTGCAATAACTTTCGTTTAAAAGCGTAATTTTCCTCTTGCAGTATTTATTATTGATTCAAATTTTCATTAGTTTTTTTTAATTTGAATTGACAATGAACAAGTAATATAAAAATAAAAAAATTTTAAAGTCAATTCCTACTTTTTTTCACTATATTGCAGAAAGTCCTTTATAAATTATTTTCCATTCACTTTTTTTATCTGGCTCCATCTATTGGTAGATATATGCAACTTAAATCTAAAAAAACTAAAATTAATTAATTAAATTTAATTGTTGAATTAATATTTGAAAAACTGTATTAACATCAAGTGTCATCCACTACAAGTTTAAAAAAATGTATTTGAACTTGAGTGGATGAATAAAGAGTATTTTATGAACGATTGAAAATTTGAACAGGATATATATAGGAGAGTGTGAGCTAATATAAGGACTTGAAAAAAATCAACAAAAAATTTACTTTCGAGAAGCAGAAAATTGACCGATAAAATAAAATAAATAACTTTTAAAACAAACATAATTTTTTTTTTTCTTCTGTTTAGATATTTCATGTTGAAATAGTAATAAAATAAATTAATTTAGCCTTTTACTATCCAAAATGGACTTTCTTTTGGATAACTCTTTTTACACATAATGGTTTCAGACTTTTTATTATTATTAAGGGATATATTTACTAAAATTTTCTTAATTAAATGCATTTTATTATTTAAAGAACTTAAATCGCGGAATCCTACTTAGAACACTATTTAAAAGAAAATGGTGAAAGTTTATTATAAGAATATATTTATAATAAAAAAATAAATATTGCATTTTTCTCTAAAAAAAATGCTTAGCTTAAAAAATTACACCTACCAAAGGATTAAAGTTATGGTTCTCGAAAAAAAATTGGCCAAGTTAAGACTAGAAACTTAAAATACAATAAGTATAACACTAAGAAGCGAACTATCTTTGCAAAAAGAAGAAAAGAAATCAAATTGTTGTAAAATGGAAATAGTACTTAATGACAAATACTTTCTAAAACCATATTACAATTTTACACAGTTAGAAAAATTACTTTGATATAAAAAGAAAATCAAATTGCAATTGAAGATTCCATTCAAGGAAAGACATTATATTGATGTATGATAAAAAAATCGATGAAAATTGTAATGTATGAATTGTAATTGTAATTGAATGTTTGAAAATTGATGTATGATAAAATAAATACAAAACAGAAATGTTATTTAAAATCATTCCAGAACTTTTTAACTTCTTGATGAGAAAAACGTAGCTCTACTATTCTTGTATTCCAATATTTGTCACCAACACTCAAAGCTTTGTTCACTTACAACTTCATTTTCGACTAATTCATTTTCTCACCTCTATTAATAATATATGAGTATAAATGTGTGACATAATATGACTTAAATAATTTAAATAATAATTTAACATGAAAAAAAATAAATACCTTTTTTATTTAAAATAAAGAATTCAATTTACTTTTTATGCACATTTGTATTCTATTGTTTATATTGTTTACAGTTATCAATAGCTCCGAAAGTTTAATACCAATATGAGCTACTGGCCTTATGACTGATAAACAATTAGACAATAAAGTAACCATTATTATTGAATTTACAAAAACAATTCCAATCAGAAAACTTTTCTCAAACCACATTTTAGTACTAAAATTAGGTTACTAAATAACTCAAAAGAGAAATTCAATAAAAATTGAAATAATGTTCAAAAGATACTATGGAAGTAATACCATAAAGCAATGATATTAAAACTTTGTAATTTTGTGCTCTTTTTAACAAAATTTCTGCCTTGTCCTCCTCAATCTTCTTCATTTCTAAATTTCATTGTAGCATTAGCGCTTTATTCAGTTTAATTGTATTTCTCGTGTATATCAAAAGCAGGGGTTTTTTATCCAAAATTAGAGTATGTAGTATATAATTATTTATAGATGAAAATTGCTGTTATTGAAATGCAACAGTAACTAACTGTAAATAATTAATGTTTTTACAACAAAAGTAATCAAATGATTTAGTGTCCAGTCATTAATGTTTCTTCGCAATATGCATAATCAGACTAATCAATAATAGAGTGAGCAGTAACAGATTGCTCAATAATTATAAAGCATTATACGTTTGATATGAGTGAGCGATATAATTAGGTTTTTAAAATGAGCAAAAAAAAAAAAAGATTAAAATGCAAAATTAACAGAATCAAAAACTTTGAAATATGCAGATTTTATTTGCAATGTCAAAAAATAAGTAAACGAAATAAACATTTTTTGCTACAAACTTTTGCTTAGGTTGTAAAAAGAAATAATGAAAGCGCGTTGAATGCTTTGTAATGGTGAACACGATGTCTAAACAATATGATTTAGAAAAATTGATAATTTGGTGAGTCATGGAATAAAATGGACGAATAAAATCATTTGTTGAGAAAGCCATTGTAGAGTGTCAAAATATGATTTTTCAATTGTGTGATCGATATTCGAAAACTGAAAATATATGCTGAATACTAAAGCTTCCTTCATACCAATGCAAAGCGTTAAAGAGTTGACCAATTACAAGCCTCAATGCACAGCGCTCGAAACGATCGCTGCAAGTTGGCTAACTCTCAATCATCTGACGTGTCAGACTTGGATCGCCCCAATAAAGATCTTAAGACTAACTGGAACTTATTCTGCATAAAGTAATTTCTGTCTCTACGGTGTGACCGGATCGAAAAAATGTTCTTCACTGTCTGTTCTGTTCTGTATTCAACACCTTGGTGTCAAGGAAACTTACACAAGATTGTAGGCATGAACATCATAAAATGAGGATCATATTTTTTTGTAATGTCTCTCTTCTGCAACTGTGAGTGCCTCTCTTCTACAACTGTGAATGCCTCTCTTCAGCAAAAACTCCTTCATATGGTTACTGGCACTGATGTTTCAACTCAATTGCTCTGTGGTCTGTATCCTTCCAGGCCATGGTAAACGTTCGAGATAATAGGTTATCCTAAGCTGCGGGGACTCAAGAGCATGTCCAATGGGGATGAGATAAATTGTATTTTCTCATCTTAGACGAGTCACTTTAAGTGTACAACCTGAAAATAGGAGACTCGTCATCCGGATGGAGTTTATAGAACAATTCTACCTCTTTGAACAAACCTTATTTGGCGAGATAGAATGATAGCAGTAATGGATATATATTGATATTAATATTGATAACCATATCAGGAATAAAATACGCAGTAATATAGGGGTTAAATTCTTCAATATTTTTGTGGTCCTTACTTTGCCTGAAATTTACGAATAAATTATTTGAATGGTGAGAAATTCCTAGTCACAAGGTATTCGATTTGTGAATGATTTCCCTTTCTTTTTAATGGATTGACCAAGCGAGGTTCCCAGCCAAGAATCTCTTCTTACTTGTGTCATTTTATGATAAACGGTTGCTTATCAAGCATCACTTTTTGTTGCTGTTGTTGTTGTTTAAGAATTGGTCACCACTTTTCTACAGCAGAATAGAATTAGTATCTCTTCTCATAACAGTAATCTCATTGACTCCATATCTCCCAGACATAAATTCTAAATCTTCAGCATTACTATTAGGAACGAAATTCTTACGCCCCTCATTATATTCCTTAAAAAAAGCACACTCTTATTTAAAATTTTCAATTTAGGTCAATAATAAACTCTACATTTTTTTTTTTTTTTGTGACATCAATTTGAATATAATTTAATTATTCCTTGTTAAGTGTGTAATTTTCTTTTATCCTAAATTACTACATCTGGGAATCATATATTCACTTTTAGCGCCTTTCTTTATCCACAGTTTACATTCAATACGGCAGCATCTCTAATTTAAGTAATATATTTAATCTTGATGTGTGATTTGATGGTAGAAAAAAAATAAATAAAAATAAAAACTCATGAATGTGTTGTTCGGAAAGGAATTTTTAATTTTTTATGCATTTAAAACTGAAAATTTCTTTCTAGTTTGAGACTTGTTATTAGTAGTTTTGGAGTTCATAATAATTAAAGTTTGTGTTTATCAGCACATCATAAAGTAGCTTTTGTTGTTTGTTAATTTTTCATTTGCGTAAGGTAATTCGATTTTTGTCTTATCCCCTCCCTTTGGGTGTGGTCCCCACAGTTTTAGAACACCTGCTATAAGGTTTAAGTTAATTAATTAATCCTACAATAATATAATTCAATGATCCTAAAAATGAAAAAGAATATTTTTACTAGAATTTATGTTACAGTACGTCCTTCATTTTTTTTTTTTTTTTTTTAATTTTAAATACAAGTTATTTATTTGATGTTGAATGTTTCAGTTTTTATTTTTTTTTTTTTTTTAAGTGTTCACTGATCAATTTAAGCACGACACAATTTTTTTATTCTATATTTTGATCATAGTTTATAAAATCTAAATAATCAATCAATTACAGCTATACTTAATCAAGGCTTTATCATTATTATCGCACACATTTTTAAATGAAATATTTCCATAAAATTCGACAATAAAGCATCACATCGAGTCAAGTTTGTTTTTATATATTTTAACCTTAAAATAATTATTTATTTGTCGATTATATATTCTTCACATTTCGGATTATATATTTTTAATTCATTCTTTGGTTTTCATTTGTATTATATGCTTTTAATGTTTTTTTACTGAAGCCGTATAACACCCTCACGTCAGTAAATTAAATTCGTAATTAATTAAAAAATATTAAATAAAATATTTTTTTAATATTTTAGAGTTTACTTTTTCTCGTCGGACAAAAGTCATAGCATATTCTAATTTCTGCCCTTTCATCGAAATCTGAGAATTTAGTTTAAGCTTGATTTCTTTGAAATGAAGTCTTCAGTTTAAAGCTAATTTATAATATATAATGTAAAAACTCTACAACCGTAAAAACGCTATTTTGATAGCATATGAAACTGTAATCTCTATAAAACTAGAAAGGTTAGAATTGATAGCGGGCCTGAATGGTCGAGTGGCTAGCGCTGTGGAGCTCGGTACCACAGGTTTCGAGTCCCAGTAGTGCCATGGATGTTTGTAGGGTTCGAATCCACTTTAAACCGTAGGTCCCGGTCTAACATGATAGTAAAGCGTTACGGAAGTATTGTTACTCAACGCCCGTAGCTTATCCTCAAGCTGCACGCACCTCCTGGGTAGTGCTAAAGTGGTAACGTCGGTGCAGTGCTTGCCTTATGCCATCAAAGACAATCGTCTAAGTGTTTGCCAGCTGCATTAGAAAATAATAATAATTGATAGTTACTTGTGGAACATTTCCTTTTTCAACAAGAACAGCTAATTTTCATCATTAGAAGAATCATTATTTCTCTAATACTAACAAAAGAGTCAAATATTCTTTACCTATAAAAAAACCCATTTCATTTAACGAGACAGCTTGCGTATATATGGGCCGAAATTTCAATGTTTATTTATTTCGTTCTTCAAGCTTTTTTTTTTATATATATAAATGCTCAAGTTACTCTATTTCTGCAAATTCTTGGCTTTTCATATCTGATTAGTACAAACCAAAACTAAACTTTCCGAACCAGTCTAACCAGGGTATGTATCTGCTTTAATTTCTGTTGGCCGAATTAATAAAGAAAGAAAACAGTTCAGTTTAAAAAAGGAATTTAAAAGAATTTCATTTGAATCAAAATTTATTTTTATGTGTCACAAAAGGAAAAAATATGATTATTTGCATTCTGCAAATTTCCAAAAGCACATTAAACTCATCAAAACATTGCGTTAAAGTGTAGGTCACGGTTTAATTACACTAATGTGTGCACAAAATGACAGTATAGCAACAAACCAAACCAAACCATCAAAACATTATTGTAAGTTATTTTAAGGTATCGTTCACGATTCTTTCATGATTAAAATATTTTTCTTTTATTTTTATTTTTAAGTTTACAGAATAATTTTTTTGTACAGAACATATTTGTTATGATTATCTCTTATCAAATGCGCAACTGAAATGTCATTATTAAGAATATACTTTGAGTGCAAATGTTTTCAAACCCTTTATTATAGAGTTATATTTTTCCCCTTTGATAAATCAGAATAATAATTTATCAATATACAAAAATTATCTGAACTTGATCTGGAGTGCAGTACTCCTTGGAGACATTATTTAGTGATGGAAGCGCTCCCTTCCGAAACTATTTTCAAGCGAATGTGTTTGTCCTTAGTGTTTTTTTAGCTTACAACCAAAATCAGCTGATCGTTTATCTATCAATATGGATGATTTTGATATTGTTCATGGGAATTTTTGCTGAAAGTTATGAATATTTACTAATTTATTAACTTGGCATTATGGAATATTTATATGGCAGTAAATATATTGCACAAACTTCAAAAAAAATCTTAAATATGCTTTGCTACCTGACGTGTCATGCACTTTTTCCTGAAATAAAAGTTTAATGCCGAATGATTTATGAGTTACTACTCAGCGTGGGACAATTTTATTTGCTACATGTACAATTTAGTTTATAACTAAAAAGAAAATGACATCTGCACAAAAAAAAATGCTTTAAATTCTCTATTGCTTGCTTATAAAAATTTGCAGTTTTTCTTGAAAGATTCTCATATTATCCATTTTGTTTGTTTACATTCCATCTGATCCTCTGAAATGTTTCCTAAGTAAAAAAGGAGCTTATCATGTAGTTGTAGGACAATCCTACTATTAAGGTAAGCATATAATTTTCAAATCGATTAATGATGATTTCTTTTACCATAAACTGAGATTTTATAGCTTTTTGAATTTCTCGTAAAAGCAAAGTGTCTATTCAATTTTTGTTACGTAGTGCAACTTTACCAATTGAAAATTAAACGATTTCTCATGTGGAGCTATTGAGTAATTCTTATCTGTTTTTAGCATATAATTTGGGATATTAATGGTAGTTCTTTTTATATATGTGTTAGTGTGTACGAAATTCCTTAATGCGTAATTTGTTACATAAATAAAAGTTTTACTTTCTTTTTATATGTTACTTTTATAATTTCCTCGATCATTATTGGGATCTTAATTTAATGTTTAGGTTTATTTCTGTATTCATTTTGCTTAGTTTAAAAATATTGTTTAATATGCATAAAACTGTAATAGCATTTGTGGAGTATGTTGCTATGGCATTCAATTTTGATTTTTTTTTTTTTTTTTAATAATATGAATAAAAAGAAAATATTTTTGTTATTAAATATATTTAAAACTTTTTATATTATTATGGTTGGAAACTGATTTATATAATAAGTTTTAAAAATAAAGTTTCTATGGCTTGAAAAAAAGAAACCCTTATCTTGGATCCCATTTGTTTAATCTTTTCCCTTTAATCATGCATGTGCTAATTCAGCTTGTAAATATTTTACCTAAATGCATTAATTTAATACAAGTTTTGTTTTCATTATCAAATATTAAAAGTTATATTTTAAAAAGTTTCATTTGATATGTGATATATTTTAAACATTCAGCCTGTACTTTTTAAAGTGAAATATAGCAAGAATGTTAAACATTTTCTTTTCATTAGAGAAGACGTTGTTAATTTTAATTATTCACAAATTATTTTTGTAATAACTATTTTTGGCCATGTAATCTCTCTCTCTCTCTCTCTCTCTCTCTCTCTCTCTCTCTATATATATATATATATATATATATATATATATTTCAAAGTTTGTCTGATGTTTGAATCTGCCTATGGATGGCCACAATTTACACCCAAATTTCATCAAAATTAGCAGTTGTATTTCTAATACAAAACCTAGATCAATTGAAAAAAAAAATAATTTCAAAATTGGATCAATATTCATTAAAAAAAAATGTTTTACAAACAATTTTGGTGAATTGTTTATGGTTGATGTTATTCTTTGTGTTGTTGTGCTGTTCATGGATTGGCTGAGGTAAAATTAACAAATAAAGCATACTAAATGATGAATTGTAACCACCTAAAATTTTGTTTAAAAAAAATAAAAACAATTTTTCTTGCTATTTTGCCAATAAAATGTCTTGGCCAAATTGGAGTTTAAGAGACTAAAAATTTTTGAATGAGTAAAAAAAAATAGACTGTTGGTTTCCTCTTTCCCTGTGCCAATAAGCAGTCATAGGTTTCACATTTGATAGCTATAGAGGTGAGTTTAGAGGGAAAAGAAAGAATGTTTTATCAACTCCCAATGATTTGTTAAATTTGCGATACCACCTAAGAAAAGAAAACTAGTCAGTCGGATCTAGAGCTGATGAAAGCAAATACCAGATGTTGTATGAATAAGCAGAACAAACATAGCTAGACAACAAATACAGTAAGGAATTTTCTCATTGAAGCAGCATCCAACCACAACACTGTATGTATTTTCCAAATAGGAAAGTGGATGTACTTCTATCTCATTTTCTTTTCTAAATCTTTTGCATCAAGAAACAATTTTCAGATTTGATTTACATTCCTGTCCTTATTCCAACTTTTAAACTATTTTAATTCCAATGTACTATTGTTCTCCTGGATTTTTTTTGCCTAAATGATAAGGCTCGTCATATTAAAACTGTATTTTGTTGCCTACAATATGTTCAATAGATTAGAAATCGACCTACACCATGTTCCAACAATCAAAATGTTCATGTTCGTGAATCAAAAATGTCAATCCAAACTTAGGTACAATTCCATACCTGCCAACTTCCCCAATTCATTCAGGAGACTCGAATTTCTGTCCCTTCTCTTCAACTCCTTAATTATTTAAAATAACCTACATATTATCAAAAATCAGGAAATTCCCTTAAAAAAGAAATGTTTTGCACAAAAAAAAAAGATAATTTTGAACAAAATCCGTAATGATGGAATGGTAGAATAATCCATCACTGTTGAAAAATTAAAAAGCGATCCGTAACGATGAAAATATTTCATTTCAAAGCTTGGAAAGAAAAATTAGAACATCTTAGAAATGGTTTTCATTTCTTATTTCCCCAATCTGCAATTGAATAATTCAAGATAAAATGGTCAAAACGAGTATAAATCTCAAAGTCACGAAGAAAAATGTATTGTGTTATATGGATTAGTAATAGTTAAATTAATACACATTAGTTATGTTATATACTCGTTTTTGCATACATTATATATTAGTTGTATTATATACAATATAACTAATGTATAATTATTATAATACAGTTATTAGTTGTATTATATACATTAGTTATATTAATGTATTATAGTAAATTGCATTAAAAAAATTTCAAATTGATCTATTTTACAGCTTAAAAATACTAGTTTAAATTTATTCTAAAAATTTTTATATGCAAATACCAAACATTTTCATTTTTAGATTATAGTTTTTGGCATTTTTTGTTTATTTTTATAATAAGTTGTACTATATATTACACTTCAACTATAAAAATTTTCAAGCATAGAAATGCTGTATTTCCAACCTATAAACCACTGGTGTTATTTTCAACCCCAAAATATATATATATATATATATAAAGGTCTTGTAATATCTGCAGTGAATTGTGTCTGTTCTTTGATGAATAATATTTAATAATTTTGATGAATATTTATATATGCATAGCATAAAACTAATGAAATGTTTTAAAGAGCATTTTGGATGACACAATTATATAAAAAACTTTTGTTATAACTTTAAGATAGTGGAAGCCAGAAGAAGATACACTTTTAAGAAATATAGCAGAAATAGAGGAAATATTTGTCTGAGGATTTGATTATTTATATTCTTTATAAGCAAAAAATTCTTGTAATATATTAGCAATTGTTTTAGGTGCTGAACATAATAACAGTAAAAATCCACTCATAGCTATTATTCTGGAATAATTTCACTTTTTTTGAACATTGCATATTCAATAAGTTGTTTGGATACTATGAATAAAATCTTATTTTTGTATGCTGCCATTTTGCCTTCTGGTACATCTCTCTCTAAAAATCTTCTATCATTGCAACAAATCACTTTCCCTTGTGTCATGTTTCATTTTTTGAAATATCTTGGTGAAACCACTCTCCATGTTTGTTGTAGAAGATACTATAATTCTTAGAAAGATGTTGTTATAAAGTTTCTCATCATATATATTTCTTCCATAAAGGTTATGTAATTATCCCTCATCTTATTTCACTAACATAATGTTGCAGAATTCCAAAACATTGTTAATAGTTCACAGCTTACTTCTCATCAAAATTAGAAATTATTTTAAAATTCTTAGTCTCCCTATCTGAGGTTCAATAAATATTGCCTGTTTGGTCTCAGCATTAAATCATGTAAACTTTAAATATGGTGCTTTTTATTTCTTACTTTTTTTTTTTTTACATTGAGGGGCTTGTTTCCAATAATTAATTAATTAAGGCTCCAAACAATCCACTTGTAGGAAGAGGGAGATACCTGCTCATAGGTATTTTCAAAATAACTGCCCATGTTTACATGTTGTATGTAAAAATCTAGAAAACAACATTAGACAACCTGGTTGTTGATGTCAAACACCTATGTAAGCTATCACAATTGTCATAAAATCTCCTCATTTATGAAAGCAATGATTGTAAGTCAATAAGGATAACCCGACCAGCATGAAGGCACGCGAAATCTGAATAACCAAGTCACCATGAACACCCTCCTCCCAACTAGAGGACGGTACCGCTTATTGGCTCCCAGGATAGGGTGACTGCAACAATGCAGCACCCCACCTGTATTTGGCTGCCCGCAACTAGGCTTGCTATACCCCCCAAGGGACAACGTACACGTTATAGAGTGTAACATGGAACCTGCATAAAGCGAGCGTTCCCACCCCAGATGATGTTACCAGAGAGCACCACGAGAAGTGGGATCCATATGCCCCCCCAGCAATGATTGTTGTAAAATGTATTTTAATCTACACCATTTTACTCGTTTTTACTACTAGGTCACAAGTTGGATTCATGCAAGTATTGAGTTAATAATTTTTCACAATCTCCAAAAATTCTTTTTATAGCCACAATTGTATATTTTGTGGCTACAAAATAATTTTTTTTATTTTTCCCCCAAAGGGTTCTTGTGTGTCATTTTTTTTAAAGTAGGAAATTTGGTTAATTATGAATGTTATGTATTATCAAGATTATTCCATCTTTTTATAATGTGCATCTCCTGTGTAACTGTCTTACTCATAGAAATAACAATGAAGCTTTCAACACTGCCCTTGCAAGTTAAGAAAAATCACGATTGCATAATATTGAAAATGCTTTATGTAGCCATTCATTTTTATTTCAATTCATGAAGCTTAGAACTTATTTTAACATTGTATAAGTTTGTTTAGATAAAATTACATATGTACTTGTATAGTTCTATATCCAATTTGTGATGCATCTATAATGAATTCATCTATGTGCTTTTATAAGGTGTTTAGTTCTTGCATCCCACTTACAACATTTTTCAAATTATTTCACTTTTATTACTAAAATATCCTTCTGGTTGTTTCTGATGATCCTAAAGAGTGGACACTCTTACTGTATTGACAAGAAGGTTCTGCTACTTCAATATGTGATAATAATAATTCAGTTGTATGTTTCAGACTCAGCAATTTTAATATGATAATTAAGTTCATATTCCAAAGTCCAATATAGGAAGATTGTAGTGCATGAAAGTTTGCTATAGTGACTTATTATTATCACTATAATAACATTCTGTTGAAACATATGTGAAAAAAGTATGTTTATTCAAACTTTATAAAAAAAAAGGGATATTTGTTAAACAGGATTATTAAAAAATAAATTAATAATAAAATTATTAGCAAATATAAATTCATTTGCTTAGTGATCTTATCATTGGCAAATAATATGAGTGATCTGAACAATAAAATGCTCTTAGATAGAATATTTTAGAAAATGTAAGCAAAATTGACTTTTTTGTTTCATAAATTATACTAGTTATTAAGCAAACAATAATTAATCAAACAAATATGTTTCATAGTGACAGAATTTTATTCATAAATGAGGAAGATTGTTGAAAGAACAAAAATTTTGTAAATTGTGATAGTTACAAAATTATTTTTCTGATCTCTCTTTATACAGACTTATAAGAATTTTTAAGAACAAAAATTTATTCTAATATTCATGCTTTATCAAAGAGATTCAAAGAACTGAATTGTTTAGATAATCTTTTTTTTTTTCCTTCATGATTTATAATTATTATGTAAAAATTTCCATAATCATACCAAGACAATTATTTTGGTCTACATTAAAGTTTTGTAGACCTATAGATAGTTAGAAATACCATAATATTCTTATACCTTCCTTTGAGGTACTCCAACTAGTACTAAAGTATTTACAAATCAATATTAAGCCTTGCATTTTCTACAATCCAAAATGTCTGTATACATGTTTTAAGTAGCATTTATAATGAACTCAGATTTATTAATTTATCATCTGAATACTATTGTCAGTCATGTCAATTTAATATTACTTTTTGTTATTTCAGATATTTTTAAAAGAAATATGATTAAAAAACAACACTCGTACATGTTAACAAATTTGATGCATAGACTGATGATTGAATCATTGGCTATGCATTTCAAAAATTATACCAAGTAGTTGAGTTCAGTTATATTGAACAAATACCCAAAAATTAAAGAGGATTATTATATATGAATTTACTTTCTTTTGCTTTAAATATTAGCAAATTGTGTTTTATTCATTTGTTGTATATAGATAGTGAGAAATTGATAAATATTTATGAGACAAATTATTATTAAGTTCAACTATTAATTATATTTCTTTATTTTTATTCTATTATAAAGACAACTTAAATGTCTATAATTTATTTTTAATACTGCATTTTATTTTTTAAACATAATTATTTTTTTCTTTCCAGAATGCTGTAAAATATGTGAAATTGAAGTAATTCAATATGTCCCAAAAATATAAAAGTTTTTCTAGAACTAGTGATCGTTCTTTAGATTGCAATGTAAGTTTACCCCCAGGTGTGAAAAGAATGGGATATTTTGCGGAAACTAAAGGTAGGAAACTTCGAAAAAATTCATATAAAGTATTAACTTAATAGAAATATTTTCTTTTTAAAATTATCTGGATTATAATTTTTATATAATGTTCTATGTATGATAATTAAAAATAAATTTACAATGAAATCTATCTTTAAAGAAAGATTTGTAAATTTCATTTCAAACATTTCAATTTCATTTATAACTTGTGCAATGATTTTAAGAAAGATTCGTAATTTTCATTCTCTGTAATCTTTCATTTAAAGACTTGTACTATGAGAAACAATTAATTAGAACAATTTTTAAGTCATTTGAAAATCATTTCTTTTTTTTTTTATTAACCACAAAAATAAAAGAAAAACTAGAAAAGAATTATTTTTATTAACCACAAAAATAAACTGTATTTTAAACAGTTTATAACTTAAACGGTTTACATAATACAATTGTAATTCTAATTTTTATTTTAATTATGTACATAATTTCTCACTTGAGTACTTATTACATAGCTTTTTTATTAATTACATTTAAAAGAAAGAATATACATGTTTGTCAGAAATGTTAATATTTTTTCATTTAGTTATTTACTTTTTTTTTTCTGAAGTAAAATATCATTATGCTTTTTTTTTTTTTTATCTCATATTTTCCAAAACCTAGATAAAAATAATTAAACTTTTGTATACTATTGAATTTGAAATAGTTGTTTGCTTTTTTATGATTTGATATTGTATTTTCATTCTTCCTACACAGCATCTGGTTTTGCTATTTAATTGAAACTTAATTATTGTTGTTATTTCTTTGTAGAAAATGAAGCGAAGATTTTTTGTACTTCACACAGAATCCAATTATGGAGTTGCAAGGTTAGAATATTACAGTAGTGAAAAGAAGTGGAAATATGGTTGTGAACCTAGAAGATGTATAGAACTAAAATCCTGTTTGAATATAAGTCGGAAACTCCATTCTAAGCACAAGAATGCCATTATTTTGTACACTCAAGATGATTGTTTTCAAATAGTTACAGAAAATGCTGAAGAGCTGGAACTGTGGTTGAATGATCTGTTAGAAATACAGAGAAGTTTTGTCGAAATAGATGAAAATGCTAAAGGACGTCACATTTACGGTGAGATTTAATTTCGTTATTGCAATTTAATTATTGGATGCTTCTATAAAAGTTTTGCACATAAGTGCTTTACTTATATGGCTTCTTAGAGTAATTTGCGTAAAAAATACTTTTGGTTATTTATTGCTGAGTGTTTTAGTTAAATTGAAAGTTTTATATCCATTATAACAGGGTGATATTTTTTTTTTTTTATTTTAACAGATGAATACTTTAATTTTGGTATAATATATCTTTTTCCTTTAAAATTTTTGCAATTATACTGGAATATCATTCTTAATAATATAATAAAATTTCAGAAAAGAAGTAGATAGAAAATTATTACAATGAGACAATAGGATTTATTATTGTTATATAATAAATGAATAAGTACTGGGAATCCTCAGTAATTTGTTGGAATACATAAAAATGTTAATACCAAAACAACAAAAACATAATATATCTGTTTGTGTAGATTGGAACTATATTTACTATGTGATGTGCTTGCTTACCTATAACATTAATAAGAATACATAAAAATAAAGATCATTATTTAGTTCTGCAGGTATCAACCTAATATGATCGATTACTAAGGCATATCATAAGATCATATTCCAAGTTGGCATTTATAGTTAGTCTATGTGAAGAATATGCATTAAAAAAAGCCTTTATCAAATTTTAGTTTTTAATAATAATATGTTTCTTTTCACCATTTCAAAAGCTATCTTTACCAAAAAGGATTATTTCTTCATCTCTAAAATAAAAATATTTAAAAGGTACATATGATTCCTCTAGACCAGGGGTCTCCAAACTTTCCAGCCTTAGGACCATATTGTTTACTCCAGTAAGTACCAAGGGCCAAAATCGTTTTAATTTTCTGCCATTATCTATAATTTCTAGTGTTTTAATGTGTTTTTTTTTATCCAAATTATTACAGCAACAATAAACTATTCGCTGTCGCGGGCCGGATTGACGACACTGCCGGGCCGGGTGGCCCGCGGGCCGTAGTTTGGAGACCCCTGCTCTACAATGATAAAATATGACATATTAAACAGACCGTATGCAAAACATACTTAATTTTTTTTTTTTTTTGTTAATTGCATATTTTAAATATTTGTGTTGTTTTAGTTTCATGAAAAATTATTAATTTCATTATTTTCATGTTTTTGTGTTAATATTTTCACGTATCTCAGTTAAAAGCAAATGTTACTTACAAAGTATATATCTTTTTCTTCTATACTTTTATATTTTTAAATTCATAACTGGAAAGTATTTATGGTAAATGTATTACAGTTGTTATATTAAACATGAGATGGGATGAGGGGGACTAATTTGTTTTTTGCATTATTTCAGAATATTTGACTTATAATTGAAAAATATCAGTGGTACTTACAAGCACCCATGTATCATTAATTTGCATTTGCAAACTTTATGAATATTTTTAAATTTGGTAGTTGTCGTTGATGTGTATAATAATTATAGCAATAATATTTAAACAAATAAACTTTCATAACTGTGTGTAAATTATTATGAATTGTTATTCATCCTACTTCATTTTTCTTTTCAGAACATTTATGGCAAGTTGTGATAGATAGACATGATTTGGAATATGATCGACTGTTAATAGGTTCTTATAGAGTAGCTCTGTCTTCAAAATCATTGTTTTTAATAAATATGAATCCAATAAATGACAATGATTATTTTGAATTTCCAGTAAGTTGTGGTATTGGAATAATTCATGTAAAATTTTATTTTTAATTCTTTTAATTGATTTTTCTAATAAACTTTATTTCCCAAATTGTCAGCTTGTTTAAATCTATAATATTTATTTTTATTATTAGCTGATGAGTATTCGTCGATGTGGGCATTCAAAAGACCATTTTTTTATTGAACTTGGTCGTTCTTCTGTCATTGGAGCTGGTGAAATTTATATGGCAACTGAAGATAACATCATAGCTAAAAACATGCATGAAACTGTTTTGAGGTATGTCTTTTCTTAAAATAATGTTTTGTCTGAAGAAGAAAAATGATTGAAAAAAAAAAAAAACTGTCGAAATGATTTTGAAAAATTATTATTTATTTAACTATTCCAATATCATGTAATATTTTCCCATATTACATAAAGGACATATTAATAAAAGTCATGTTTACATAAAATTTATCAAATTTGTAAAGATTTTTATTTGTAAGGATGAAAATTTTATGAGAGAACATTATGAAAAAATATTTTTAAATAACAAATAGGTGTTCTACTTGAGAATATTATTATTAAATAATCTTGAATTTAATTTGTATTTGGCATTTTACATCATTCTTATTTGATTTAATTAAATCGTTTAAGTAAAAAAAAAATTGTGTCTGAGCCATATTTTTTTATTGTTGTTAAAAAAATATTACATAATATTTATATATTTTCTCTTAAATGTTAAAACTTTAGTTTAATTTATTAATATTTGATTTTTATCAATTAAAGTCTAATTGTTATTCATCTTCCTTAGTGCAATGAAGTCTTCCAAGATTCGAGAGGATGGTAATCCTTTTCCTCGACCACGCAGTGCCTCAACTAGTGAAAACTCCAACCCAGTTACCACTAAACGTCCAATTGGAATCGTAGCACCTCAAACAGTCTCATCATCTGTGAGCAGTTGTGGGCTTTCCAACAGTAGAGAACGCTGTGATAGTTTACCAACTAGACCAAATACTATTACTGGAAACCCACATAATTATGTACATAGGTAGATACATTTTCTGAAGATATTTTTTATCAAATTGACTTGTGCAATTTAAAATACTTTCCATATATTTTTCACATTACAATTAGTGATGCTAATTTAAATTTTTGTTTTTAAAAGTATCTCTTTGATCATCACTATCTTCTCTGAATTTATATTCATGTGATTTTGATGCATTAAATTATTAGTTTATATCCAAATATGGCATTAACACTTTACTCGTCAAATTTCTCAGTATGTCTTTTTCAGTTTTCTGCATTTATCATGCACTTATTTATTTATAATCTTAAACAAACTGATTATGAAATATTGTAATATATAAAAAAGTACACCCTTAATTTGATTTTTAAAATAATTTAATTTTTAATTGCATCTAATTTTCCATAGTAGTGATTTATTTTACTTTAATTTTTAATAAGAGTAATGTAGCTTATTGTGTAATATCATAAATTTATAAGTTAATTAGTCTAATTAATCTTATCACTTCGACATTTATAAAAACTGATATTAAATTTAAAAAATAATAATATAGAAAAAACTGCTATGTTATAGCTCTATTGGAATCATATGTAATTAACTCATTAGTTGATAATAAGCCAATAAATATATAGCATTATGCATATGAAAGTATAAACTGTGTTAAGAAAGTAAAGTCACCAGAAATAAAAGAGGAATATTTTGCTCGTACATAGTTTGTCTATTTGCCATGAGTTACAAATTTGTAAATTATTTAATTAATTTAGGTTTTTATTAAATCTTGATTATGAATTAAATAAATTTATTTTCTAAAGCAATCAATCGATGAGCATAAATTTCAAAGTCAAGTTAAATCAAAGAGTGAATTCATTCATCAGATTCAAACTCATCTTTTCTTATTACATCAAGTTTTTAGCTTTGCTTCATGTATCTCTTAATCAGTAAAAGAGATTCAGAGTATTTTACAGAATGCATGACTTAGTAGTAGTAGTAGTAGTAGTAGAGAAATTTACATTTGGCTTACAAGAAAAAAGAAAAGAATTCATTTTCCTTGAGAATTAACATGGAGTATTATTTCAATTTTTTATTATCATGAAGGAAATTAAGGAAACATCTATGCAATTATCCTAATAATTGCAAATATTTCTTTTAGTTCACCATATTTTTTTTTAATTGCCTAAGAAAATAAAATTTAAACTTCAAACCTCCTATAATTGTGGTTCATGGCAGCACTTATATATCAATGCCTTATTTGCACATGGTTATTATATCAAATTCGAATGTACTGACTATTATGGATTATCCATAGTTACTATGGAAAATAGCAAAATGTTTGGATTAATTGTAGACTACTGTGGATTTTAAATTTTTCTATTTTGTGTAATTAAAAAATGTCCATTAATTTAACAAACAAATTTGCTTTTTTTTTTTTTTTTTTTTTTTTAATAATTAAGAAAGTAGATTATTCAGTATAAATACAAATATATTTTCACTATTGCATTTTTCGTTGTTTAAAAAAATACTGTTTGTCAGTGAGGTTTGAATATAATAGACTGATTTTATATTGGTTTTATACGCTCTTTGTTATTAAACTTTATAAAAGTGCTTCATACTTTCAATGCTTATATTTTCATTTTAAAGCATGAATTACACAAAATTATATTTTTCCCCACATTGACTCTAATCTGCAATTAATAATTTTTGCCTAGGTATTGGTAGCACTATTTGTTAAAAAAAAATTGCTGCATTTCTTGATACTATAAATTACAATTTCTAATGTATATCTCTTGGTGTGAATTTTCGATTCAGTTTTTCTTGGTTGTTCATTTAGTGATCTGTATCATTTATGCTTTCATCCTTCTTCTGTGAAAAACTATTGCTATTGAAAAGTCTTATTTCAAGTTTATATCTCTGAAAATTAAATGACGTACTGCATTTAAATCTGTAATATAATTAGATAATTAAAGTGAAAAATATTGAATATTTTGCATTCATTTTTCTATTTAGACAAGTTTCACTCGGTATATGACAAAGCATAGTATATGTAAAGTTTCAATATTTGATAAAGCTAATTTTTGTGATCTCAATAATTTGTTTCTTTTCATTTTTAGCGCATTTTCTTCACCTTACACTACAAGTGGAACCACATGCAGAAGGTTTAACTCCCGGCCACATTCAATGTACGAATGGCCATCATGTAATTCACCTTCTGTTAAGAACAATAAGTAAGATTTAATAATATTGGTTGGAAGGATGATTTATTGCAATAAAATGTAGTATAAAAATTAATATGTAGTTTGGTTATTTAATATCCCTGTAAAATATTTACATATATTATGTAGATTTAATTATTAAACATTTTGTTTTCTTCATTTCTTAAACAGTAGAAAATATATTTAAATTTATAAGATCATGTTTATAAAATAGATGGCTTTTTATGGTTTTATTTTTTAGTTATTTTACTTATTAAATTGTATTTATTAATAAGTACTTTTATTTTATTTACAGCTTCAGCCCAGGCTCACTCTCCAACAGCACTGCTTATAGCAGTAGTACAGAAGAAGTTGATAAAATAAAGCACCAACCAATGAGGTAAATGTAAATTTTCCAAATTTTTAAAATTAGTTAATATTATTTTTTAATAATTTTTTTTTTTTTCATTACATATTTTATATTAAAAAATTATTTGTTTTCAGTCATTATTCTTATCCATTATCAAGTGATGGAAAGTTATCTTCAGACCGCCCTATTACTGAAGTACCTGATGAATATTTGAAGATGTCTCTTAATGAAGGTACTACATTCATTTTTTTTTTTTACATCTCTTTAAGAATATGTAAAATTAAAAAATATTTAGTATATGTATTGCAAATGTATAAATTATTCATTCAATTACTTAAGTAATCTCATCTTCAGAAATTAATTTTAAAATTTTGTATTCAATTGTTTTGTCTTATTAGGGAAGAAAAGTGCAGATAAAAGTACTGCTAGAAAATCTGCAGATGTAGTTTTGAAAAAAAATGATTATATAGATATGCAAGCTTCATCACTTCCTAAATCAGGTTAGCTCTTGATATTTGTTTTCTCTCCTATTTTTGTAATGTGTAGGTTGAAATTTTATAAAATGCTTATATCTAAAATTTGTATTTTTGGTGTTATGGACTAACATATATATCATGCCCTTAATAATGATGGTTTGTTTATTGAAGTAAACAAGAAAAAAAAACTTAACACAATTATGCATCTTTACAATTTTAATTTACAGCTACATCAAAAAAAAAAAAAAAAAAAAGCAAAAGATAATACAAAAAGAGTGCCATCAGTGTTATTTCTATCAGATCTACTGATGAAGTCTTGATTTTGTTTTAATGGAGTAATTTATTTTCTCTTTAACATCTATTACAACTATTTAATTTAATTTAAAAGGCGTACAACTCAACATTTTTTCTTATTAAAAGAAGATAGAAATGCAGAATTTAAAAATCCATCATTGTCTGTCTATACATTCTATATAGACAATTCATCTGTAGTCATGAAAAGTGTACCAAAATTAATATGTAAATTTTACTATTGTTGTTTGTGAAAGTGATATGCATTTGACGACTATATTACTTTTCATTCGGAAATGACAATTAACTCCTAATTGGTAAATATTTTCAAAACTGAATAAATTAGAATTCATAAATTACTAAAATATGCTTATAAATAAGAGAATCTTTGTAAAAGTTTCATGTGGAAACCAGAAATAAAAAGAGGTTATCTTATTCAATATACAAGGTTAATATGTTTGCAAAATAAAAATCACTTTTGTGTAAATAAAATTTTCTGTAATCACAAAATTAAAATGGATTTATTATTTAAAAATAAATTTTTCTTATTTTTACCTGACAAGGTGTTTCGCTAATTATTAATTTAACTAAATTGTCTGGAAATTTTGCAGATTCTGTTAAAAAACATGGTAACTATATAACAGTTCCAAGTGGCAATAATACATTAGGGCAAAATAAAGATGGTTACTTAGATATGTCTCCTTCTAATTCATTTTCAAAAGGTGGGTACATTTCATGTTGTTCTTCTATCATTTGAATTTAATTTTCCATGTTGATAACATTTTGATGAACAAATAGAACATTCTTCACTAAATTAATAGCATTGTTTTTTGTTAGTGGAGTGTAAAGGCTTTGAAAGGAAAAATACGATAATTTAGTATGTAAACATAATGCAGTATTCATTCCTTATATCATGCATCCAGATGTCTCACATGCTTATTTTAGCAAAGGGAAATTAACCCAACTTACATTTATATTAGGCTTTCTCTTTGACTTATGCACTATATACTCTTTGAGCATGCACTATAACTGTATTTACAAACTTCATTCCATATAATATTTTTATACGCTTTATTTTTATTTTCTCATTTTGGTTTTGAAGCATATCTTGATAATGCAATTTATATTGAATAAAAATACATAAATGGTATGTATTTCTTTTAAAATTATCAAATAAAATTTAGAATAGAAGATTATATGTTTTTCATTACATTTGATATCAAATAAAAATATTCATATATCAGAAAAGTATATTCTAATTTTATAACTTATTTAATTATATATTAAAAGAAATAGATCAGGACTTGCATAATGACGTACATCAGGCTATTTACAACAGACATAATTTTGGGCTTTTAAAATTGTATTTAATGTTAGAAACAAAATTTATTTACTGCAAAATGGCTGTATAATTTTAATATTAATTAATAGATAATAAATTGCTAGATCATTTTATTTGACAATTTATCAAATTACATTTAGTACTCATAATTTAATTTAAATATATTTTTTAAAAACCTGCATTATTTAAAGTATTAAATGAAATTGTATAAAATATAGTCAACATGTTAATTTAAAATACTGTTATTAGTATTTAAAATTAATTGGTATCAAATACAAATTTTTATTTCTGAATAAAAAATTTTTATGTATTGTATATGAATTTAAAATGTGCTTTAATCATTATATAGCTATGTATCTTTAATAATGATTGCATTTAACTTTCAGATAACAGTTTTAATTTTATAACAGATGGTGATGCAAAGCCATATGAATTGGATAAGGTAAAATTTATATTGTATTTTTATTTTTGTTTTTAATCAAATAAATACTATTCTAAAATTTTATTTCATTATGCTATATTATAAGTTTATTTATAAAAATATCATTATATTTGCATACTTATCAACCCTAAATGTATAAATTAAAAAATGCATTTTATACACAAAGATATTTTTGAAATTTATTTTTTTATTTATTCTCTTGTAGGTGCTATCTCTAGTGAAAATGGACGAAAATGCTCAAAATATTCAAGAAGTATGCATTTTTTTTTTAAATTTAGATATGTTTGTATTTTTTCTTTTTAATTTTATGGTTGCCTTTAATATTAAAAAATTTTTAATCGTAATCTCATTTAAAAAAATTAATTATATACAAAATAATTTTAAAATATTCATCGTTGTTGTTGTTCTAAGGCAGCTGGCAATACAGAGACAGTTAATCTTTTATGCCATAAGCAAGGTCTCCACCGCTGTTACTCATTTAGCTCTACCCAGGGGGCACATGTAGCTTCAAAAATATGCTATGGACACAAGTAACACTACCCACACAACGCTCTACGATCATATTAGTCCGAGACCAACAGTTTAAAGTGTATTCCGAACCACTACAAATATCCATGGCACCGCTGGGAATCTAACTCAAAATATTCAATGATCACAAAAAAAAAAAAAAATCAAACCCTTCTAATATTTGCTTTTTTAAATATTATTATTTGATTAAGTAATTATAGGATTTTATGATAGAAAAGTAAGCCATTTTCACTATAAAACAGATATTACTTTCCATTTTTTTTTTTTCCAGAATAATTAGCAAGGCATTTTTAAAGAATACACAATGCATTTTAGAACATTTTTTTAAACTATACCTATTTTATGTAGCTGCAGCATTAGTTTTTATTTTTAAAAATATTTTAATTTTCATAATTTTGGATCTCAGTTTCATGGGATTTTTTTTTTTTTCCAGAAATGTATTAACTCCTGCCTTTCTTTTAAATAAATGTTTCATAAAAGCATCATTATCATTACCACTTTTGGCTATTAAATTTATTTTTAAGAAATATTAATACTTTCCAGTTGTTTATTTATTACTGTTTTTGAGCAAATATCTCTTGATGAAGTAGCAGATTTGAAATTACAAATTGTTGAAACGTAGATGAGTCACCATTTTTTAAAGCATGTGTCATAAAAGTTATCAATGATTTGACTAGATGAAATGAACCCAATTAATTTTTTTTGAGATTTAGTTGGGTAAAGCAATTGGCTTGGGAAAAAAATGGTAAATATTGGATCTTCTGATTGGATTTAATTTATTCATATATTTATAATTTTAAAAATTAAATTTTTATAGTTATTATTTTAACAATTTGAATGTGATGTTATTTTCAAATCTCTTTATGTATAGTGTGCTGTGAAATGTAAACCAACTGTGATGATAAAAGAAAAGGATGCTGATCCCATTACATTAAGAACTTTTGAGAATACAAATAGTAATAAATTGCTTGTTTTTAAAGAGGATCAAATAAGCCCAAACAATAAAGCAAGAATTGTTGATACAAAACCTCCTTTACCAGAAAGAACCTATCGTAAAAATGAACAAAAAAGTAATATTTGTCCCCCTTGCCTATGCGAAAACCTGGAAATATAAACCAAAATATTAAGCAAAATTGTTATCATTTGCAAATCATTTCAAATGTTTTAGGTGAGCAAAGTAAACAAGATTTACCAGAAAACATGCAAACTGAAAATTGCGATGAAGACCAAGATGTTTTCTACAGTAGTATTCCTTGTCAAAATAAACCTGATATAATTGCATCTCCAGATCAAAATACAAACTTTAGTTGTCTTTGTTCAAATGACGAAAGCTATAGTCATTCATTACCTTGTACACAAATTTGTTCTTCAAATTATGTTTCTAGTAATATGAAGCAGCTACATCTTCAGAAAATGAACAAAAAGAAGCTAATAGTAATTATATTGAAAACAATACTGAATTTTCTAAATCTAAAAATATTTGTGATAATTCTGAAGTTCAGACACATGATTCAAAAAATGCAGTTTTTTCTCAGTCAGCTTCAAATTCTCTGGTAAATGACTTGAGCTATATTCTTCCATCAACAAGAACAAAAGTTTTCATCATTCTGAAGATGATTATGTAAATATAGAAATAAAAAAGCAGTACTGCTTCAAATCATATTGCAGCTAGCCATTATGTATCTAAAACAAAGTCCCTTGTTGATACCCTAACTGCTCGGATTCAAATGACCCCAGCTACAGCAATATCCAGTTTGGAAAACCTATTTGTCCTACACCAAAACCAGTTCCTGCTTCTATTGAAGCAGTTTTCAGTGCTATTAGCAGCTCATTAAAAGCAGATCGAAACTTTATGTTCTCATGCAGTTCTGCTACTGATGGTGCTGTAGGACAAAAAGTATTACGATCTCCTACTGGCACATTGAATTCAGGCTCTGATTTATCGAAATGTTCCATTTTGGCTCCTAGATTCAGAAACATTCCAAACACTCTCCCAACGTTCCGTAAGCAGATGTCAGCACCAGCTGCACCATTATCTTTGAGACCTGAACTACCTTCACCTGGTAGGAAAAGTTCTTGTCCTGTTACAGGATCAGCAAGTATGGTAAGATCCTCTGCACCTGGAACATCTATAAGTCCCATGCGAGCCATTCATCTTCAATCTCATGGAGTACCAAATGTTCATCTTCGAGTATCCACTTCAAGGTCACCAGACCACAGCAGCGTATCCAGTATCTCGTCTGCTAGTGATGAAATAAGCTCAACTCATAGTAGTCCCAAAACATCAACAGCATCCCAAAACTTTAATCGTCAAAAGCCTTCTGAAAGTCAGTATGAAAATGTAGTTATTCCACAGAGGTCATCAACAAGCTCAAGACCTCCCTCTACAAGTAGTGAAGAAAAAGAACTTAATTATGCATTGTTAGATTTGCCTTCTTCGATGAATGATGAAGTACCACGCTCCCCTCTTGTACAGAAATCTCCAGTTCCTGATGATGAAATAATTTTAACTTATGCAGAAATAGATTTCACTAAATCTGAAGGATTGAAAAATATTACTGGAATTGTAAGGGATGGTCGCTTATAATGCAATGTTTTAATCTAGTCAGAACAGTTTATAACTGTTATTTCTGAAGTGTGATTTATTCATACTTTGGCATATTTTTGTTTTGCAGTTATCTATGTTGGGTGTTTTTTATAATTCTTTGTTAATGTTTACAAAATTTTAGTATATTTCTTAAAGCCAGTATATTTTATTTGTCTTTTGTGTCATGACCCTATAATGGAGCTTCATTTGAGATTAGTTAGGTTGTTCATTTAACTTAGCATAAATGTTGTCCCCATCTATCAAATTTCAATCCATATAAAGTTATGAATTTGAGAATAAATGAAATTTATATTTGTAATTAAAATGATTCCAACTTTAAAATGATAAAAAAAAAATTAAAAAAAAGATAGTTGTGTTATCTTCAGTTAAAATAATTTATTTCTAAAATACATAGACCTTAAAATGATTACTTTTCATTTTCCTTAATAGTGTTAAGATATCTGAAATGCTAGGAAAATTCATAAATACCTGCAACTATTTGGATTATTTTTGATCAAATTCATTGCATTTATTATTAACATTTAAAGTATCATAACAATATGAAATATATTTAAAATTAAAAGATTGAATTACTTCTACATTTATCTTTTTATTCTTGATTTTTTTTTTTTTATTTATATATATATTAACTTACAGAGGGCATATTGTAATGCAGAGAAATTAATAAATGTAGTTTGTGTTTGAAATTGTGTATGGATATTATATATATATATTTTTTTTATTTACTTTAGGATGGTCCTCATTAGTTAAAAATTTGACACTTTTTATTCAAACTACATATAGGTAAATTATAATTTTTTCATATTTCTTTCCATCAAATTTTCATCTTTAATATATTAGATCTATTCTTAGTGTACATAAATCTTGCTTAGAGAAAATCAGTGCCTTTAAACTAGAAGTTATTTATTAATGTTCATATTGTATAGGAGTTGAAACTAAAATTTACTTTTTCAAAGAATGATTTGTATTCTAAATGCAACAGCCCATTTTATAGATACTTTTACATTATTTAAATAATTTGACTACAAGATTTTGTTACAAAGAAAATTTATGATAACTTAAATATTTTAGCTATTCATCCGATTTTCTAATGTAAAAAAAAAAATATATGTGTTCAAGTAATAAATACTTTTGCATTTATATCTGATAAAAATTTAATTCTAGGCATTGCTATTTTTTTCCTAATGTATTAATGAACACATTTACAACTATGCAGTAAATCTTTCAGGTGTCTTATTATTATTTTTTTTTTTCTGTATGTTTATAATAAAATTTCCTTGAAGGTTGACTCAGGATCTAAATACACAGTTTAAGTGTAATGTAGTATATATAAGTACAAGATTACTTCCAAAGTGAAGTGAATGCAATGTTATCATGAAACCTGACTTAGATTCTACAGAAAATATTTGTAAGTTTAAATAACTTATAGATGAAAATTGCAATAAATAGAAGTTGAGAAACGATAAGTTTCTTTGAAAATGCCTAATAACACAGCAATAAGCATTTCTTATTAAAATGTGTTCCTGAAAAATGATTTTCTAATTTTAAGTATTCATTGCAAAGAGAAGGTATATTTTATATTACTTAATTTCCTTACAGTGTTTATTTATGAGTAAATTTATTAAAATTTCATATTTTAATTTTTCTATAGATAATAGTTTAACTTTTGCAAGAGAAAATATATTTTAATTATGAAGCAAGAATATTTATTTTCCATTTTAAAAAGCACACACATATATTTAGAGATATCACAAGAATTCATTTATTTAGTTTTGTACCCAAATAAGATTTCTTAAACATGTAAAAATTTAACCACATTCCTAGTACATGAACAATTTAATTTGGGTTAAATACATATATATAATAGCAAGATTAAGTTTATATTTAGGATGTGACTTATTTTAATTGGTTTTATAGGTATGTATAATTTTTGATATTTCGTATTGGTAGATTAAATAAAATTGATATTTTATCTCAACATTTACAACTTCAAGATTTACTTTTGTGTGAAATTGAATATATCTTCATCATTACTTTTTTTTTTAATGACATGTTGTGTGCATACCAACAATGTATGAAGCTTAATTATGTGATTTAAAATATAAAATTATGTATACTAGATATCTACTCATAGTATTATTAGTGCAAACTGCGCTAAACTCACTTCTAGTGCCAATATTTTCTGAATTGCCTTAAAACTTAGTGCTACCTATTTTAGGTACATGCAGAAAATGTGTGAAATGTTTGTCCTAATTAGAATAAATGTATTAATTACAAGAGAGATTTACTGTAAAAGATTGTTTCAAGCAAAATGTTGTCTTTTAATATTACGTTTTCAATCACTGGTAGAATTTTTTTTAAATATTAGTGGTGTATGAAATTTGTTATTCATTAAATTTGTGTTAATAAAAATTATAAAATTTGTTTTGAGATATTTTATATTTATCACAAATAATTTTGTTCAATTAATAATACTCTTAATAACCTTAACTTAATACCTTAAGTATTCTTTTGTTAATCTAACATGCTAATTAGCATTTAGATTAATTATTTATACATACAAATTTCAGAAAAGGACTTTATATTAACTTAAGATTCATAGGCTCCAAAAGAAATATTCGAAATTCATGGTCTATAAAAATCTTTTTTAAAGAATACTAATTGCATGAAAAGAAGTCTTGAGATTTGATAATTTTTGTTTCTTAAATAATTTACTTGATAATATCAATCATTAAGATTCAAACATTAATTAATCTTTTCATTTTTCTCATAGTGATGTACAAGCTCTTTTTTCAAATAGACATGATGTATGAATCCAAATGGCATCATTTAATTCAATTGTTAAGTAATATAATTTGAAACTTACCCAAATTACTTGAACATAATTTTTTTCTAATTTGGTTCGATATATTATGTGCCTCATACATAAACTATTTTTAAAGAATTTCCTCTATGATGTGTATTTCTTTAATGAATTTGACTTTCAAAGTTAATATTCTAAAATTTTTAATATCATAAACCATAGTTCATCAAAAAGTCATTATATACAGCTGCCAAATTTCACACTTGTTACTAAAATTCCAACATTTCTGGATTAACTTAACAAAAAATAACAGTTAATAATCACAGATTCATTAGTTCACAACAGAAGATGATGTCATCATATTTAAACCACAGGTTCCATCCCCACGATAAACTCGATAATAGCCCTAAAAATATAGCATATTTTAATTTAAAGCTTTTGAGATATAAAAGTAAACACAGAATAATACACAAGAGGTATTGTTGCTAGAAAGAATAAAAAGTCTCACAAACCTGTTCACCCCAGGAAGGACCCCAACTATTTTTGATGATCCAGAATGGCAAAGTTTTCTTGAAGATAGGATATGCTACAGAATAAAAATGAAATTACAAAATGTCTTTTAGAAGAAAATTTTATAATTTAAAGGCAAACTTGGATGTGACAAAACTCTTTAGTTTAGTTTAATAAAAAAAAAAATCTTAAAATAAAAAATGAGTGGGTTTATCATTAATGTTATCTTGTCATCCTCCCATGATAGTGAAATATTTTCATTCCAGATTTATATTACGAGTTACAGACAAAATTTTAAACATTTCTTTGTATTTCATTTTTTGTCGTGTTTTTGATTATTACTGATTTGCTACTACAATTTTGCATTTAAAAATTTAAAAATATAATCATCATCTAACTAACAAATGAATAAACAAGGTTAAGAACTCATATCCTCAAAAAATAAAAGTTTATTTTCTCTTTTTTTTTAAATGTCAATCATAAAAAATATTAGAATATTAATCTGCTGCCCATAATAATTTTTGAATCAAAAAAATATACAGGTATTTGAAATACTATTACTTAAAAATAAATAATACATTTATTTCATTAGAAATGATAAGAACTTACTGTGTACACCATATCCAACAATTAAAACTCCATGGTCTAAATTACCAGGATCACACAGGAATTTCCATGGATGAGAGATGCCACCATAGTAAAACTACATTAATGAAAAATGCATTTTCATAATAATTAATAAAATATTTAGCATAATTTATGCACAGTGAAAATTAATAAAAAAGAAATCTAAATACCAACAAAATTTTGCTAGGGTTGAATTTTTGTCTGTCATTTTATTATTTTTATCTGGTGTGTAGCTAAAATTTATAGAAAAATCTTTATTAGATATTTTTCAATTAAATAAAACCTTATCTTTTATTGCCACCAGTCATTAAAGTAATAACTTCGTAGCACAATAAGAATAATTATTGTAAAAATATAAATTAATAACTGTCATCATTACCTATGATATTGTAGAAATGTTCACTGTTTTGACTGTATTTTTTATTACTTAATTTACTTTAATAAATAAATTTTTATAAAATATGCTAGAGAAGGAAAGGCGAGGAAAATATGAGAATTTCAGATAATAACATTTGATTTTTTAAATAAAGGAATCTTTCTTAAGGCCTCAAAATCTTTAATTTCGCACTGATTTTTTTTTCCTAATAAAAACTTACAAATTGTTTTATTTCCTGTAGCAGAAACATATTTGTTAAAGTTATATATTTAAACTTACTTGCATAGCATTAGCATTGATACCAATAGCAATAGGTCCATTTTTCACTAGCCATTGTTGCATTTCTGAAATAATAAAATATTAAAAAAAAACCTATTAAGTATATAAAACTAAAATATTTATAATATTTTCTAATGTAAATGTATCCAATTTTAAAAAAAAATACCTTGTATAAAAAAAAAAAACCTTAACTATTTACTTTTCATAGCCCATTTTAAATGTAAAATGTTATTATAAAAATCAAAATAATGAAATTGTTTGCTACAAACCACATACCTGTTTCATTAGTTGAAATAGTTAAAGAACTATTAATATACACTTTAACTTTTGATTTTGCAAATGTGCACTTGTCGTTTTTACCATCATATGGATATGCAGATTCTGTCTCAAGTCCACCTAAGATGTAAAAAAAAAAAAAAAAAAAAAGGTTTAAATGCAAATTAATCATTAACATAAAAAGTATTTCTAACACAAATAATTTTTCTAAATAAATTTGATTAATTTTTAAAAAGAATGCTATACAATTCTTCATTTTTAAAATGCAAAAACAAATCGCAATTTCTTCTTATTTTTTATTTTTTTTTTAGAAATAAAAAAATAACTAAAATAATAGAATTCAAGGAAAATTTTATTGTGTGTTTTAAATACACATAACAATAATTAATATCAATCATTCATTAAATAATACATTTAAAAAAACATTGTTTATGAAATAACTTACCAAGTCTTATAATTTCTTTGTATGCATTTGTCTGCAAGCCACCATTGCAACCTTGATCCAACTTATCACAATCAACAAGCTCTTTAAGAGAGAAAAAACATATATTTTTAAGAAACAATTTTTTACAAACACCAGAATTTTCTGCCTAATTTAAAAACCTTAAATTCATAGAATTATAGGCAGCTGCATATAATATGTGAAAATATTTCTTTTTTCAGAAGTTTAATAAAAGTCATTGCTTAAAAACATTTTGCCAAAAATTAAACTGACAAAAATTTTGTCAGTTGAATTCAAAAAAAAAAAAAATTTAACTTGTAAATATAAAGAAACATGATAAATTTAGAGAATGGCAGAGAGCAAGACTTATAAAAGTAGATAACAGTTAACAGGCATTATGCATATATGTGTATGTTAATGGATTGACATGGAATGAAGTTACAGATGCTTTACCTGAGATATTGATTAGCAAATATGAAAATTACAGATTACTAGATAAATATCTTCTCTTTAGTTTTCCTCATGCTTTATTATAATACAAATCTTTATTCCAGTCATCACATAATTTATAACATATAGTTTTTATATAATTTGACATCCAAAATGTTTAAACTAAAAAACATTTTATTAATTTTTTATAGAAAAATAATACCTTGATTGGTATTCACGCCAAAGAAAAGGTGTAAAAGATGTTTGAATTTTTTTAATTGAAAATTATGCAAATTACTAGCAGAATTTATAATACATTACTTACAAAAAATTAATATTAATATACAAAAAAAATTACATCCATATTTACATAAATAATTTTGAATTCTTTATAGCTATATTTCTTATCCATTTTGAAATTTTTTTGCATTGGGCTTACAGATTATTTAGAAAAAATTTTATAATTCAGAAATTTAAAAATCCAAACAAAACCACAACATAAAAAATAAATTGAATAGACAAATTTCAGAAATTCCCTCACTAAAAATAGGTTTTATACATTCCTATTAAATTTATGAATGTTTCAAAAATCAGCAATGTTAAGGTTGGGAAAAGAACATTTCTTATATATTATCATTATTATTGTATGAAATATGCAAATAAATAAGGAAACCAAGAAATTGTGCTTAGTATATTACTTTCATTATTGGTAAATAAAACATTCATTAATATTCTTGATATGCTAGTTTACTTCTAAAACTTTATTTACATCATTAATATTTTATCGATATTATTTTTTATTGATATATTTTCATATAATTTATCAATTATCAAATAATTCATTAATATATCAAATAATTTATGAATATATCAAAATAAATTTTGGTAATACCTTGTTCTGAAAGTGAAACTAATCCTTTTCCTTTCAAAGCCCATTGGCCTTCAATATTTCCAGTAGTAGAAAATGCCCAACATGATCCACATTGTCCTTGATCTTTAACTTCAGTGACAATTTTCTTGTCTCTCCAGTCAAAAGAATCTGGCAGAGGGGCATTGGGAATTACAGCTTTTGGAAGAATATCATTTGATTCCATCAAGTCAGGTCTTAAGCCAAGAGCTTTCTTCTTGAACTCTTCCTCTAAAAATGCATTTTTATGCATAAAAAAATATGTATGTAGCGCAATAATCTGCTTATTGCCAAATTTATCTTAAGCTCTCTAGAAGGTCATGTGTATATAACTATTTTAGATTGAAATATACTAGTGTTGTTTAACTTAGCTATAACTCTAGTGTATTTCTTGTAACTATAATTTATTGATGTGAAATTCAATTACAATATGTATAATATAAATTACAACAATAAAATTTTTTTTTTTTTAATTCAGTTTCATTTAAATGTAATTATATGGAATTTGTAAATATTTTGCATTAAATTTTATTTTATAAGGATGAAAAAGTAATTTGTGTACTAAACCAAATTCAAATCATGTTGTTTTTCAAATGATATAGTTTATAATATAAATGTTATAAAATTATTTCAAATTAAAAAATTATTTAATTCATTAACTTATAAATAAAATTTTATTTTATAAATTTACAATTTTTACCTTATGAAATAATATTTAATGATGTTCAAAATAATATTTAGGATGTTTTCATAACCCTTATTATAAATATATAAATAGACTCTAAAATTAAGAAAAAAAGACATCAATAAAATGCATTCCTTCATTTATTTATAGAGAAATGCTACAGAAAATAAATATGTCATAAAAGGCAATAAAATAATTATGCTGCACCTGTCCAATCAGCAAATTTAGTAGTTCCATATCTTGCAGTTCCACGCTCATGGTCATTCAGGAATTTTATCTTCTGTAAATTTTGCTGGAAGACTTTAAATCTCATCTGTTTCTCTAAGGGAAAAAAAATTAGAAAAATAAATGATGAATTCATTTTTATATTTTAATAACAGATAAAAAATTCCAAAAGAAGTTTTCTAAAGTTAAATGTCATAGTAGAAGGATGAAAATTAATTAGAGAAATGAATAAATATATAACTACCTTCATCATCTTTATATTCTTTGCCATGTCTTGCAACAAAATCATCAAAAAGTAATTTCTCAGCATGCAACTGGTGAGCATTTTGAGGAGCAGACTTAAAAATAAATTGTAAATAATAATGAATACTTATGCAAATTAACATAATAATAAAACACATCATATAGCTGTTACTTTTAAGGTAACATTTTATTGAATATAAAATTAAATTTTAATTCAAAGAATAAGTAATCCAAAATAAATAGATAAAAGTTTATTTATTAAATAACAATTAGCATAAAATGTGTTAAAGGAATGCAACAAAAAAAAAAGTAATATATAACAAATCTACAAAACTAAATAAATGAATGAAAGAATTAATTTTTATAAAAATATGATTTTGAAAAATTATGAACTCAAATTAATTTTTATACTTACACGGGCTTCTGGATCAGCATGGCAATCAAATTTTGTAAGTTTGTGTTCACCTTTCAAGTTACGATAGATTACCAAATCGCATATTTTAAGAGGACCCTAGAAAGATTACATAAAATTGAAATGAAAATGAATTATTTAATATATAAAAAAATAACTATACAAAAAAATTTTCAGACACTGAATAATGTAATAGATATAGATAAAAACAAAAAGTAACTACAAATTTATATTTAAGAATATAAAATAATAATTAAAATTAAGTTCACAAATCTTTTATTCCCTCATCAAAGTAAAATATTAATAGTAATATCTCATATTTTTAGTACTAAAGTTAGCAATAATAATATAATATCTTATGTAATGAAATATATCTGTATCTTATAAACTAAAAATATTAATATAATATCTTATATTTCCAGCATTAATACTGAATACTTTATTTTAATTAAAGTATTGAGTATTTTAGATAAATAAAATAAATGGAATAAAAAATTATAACAATAAAAAAAAATATATGTTTAATTTAAAAATCTTTTAATTGACATTTTGAAATATTTTTAAAATATTAATATCTAATATTCAAGTAACAATGAAACAAGTAAATTTAAAAAAACTCTAGCATAAATCTCATAAAAATAACAATTACTAAAATTTTAAAATATTTGATAGTAAGTAAAAACTTTGTTATCTTAAAAATATTACAATAAAACAAATTGCTAAATTTTGTAAGACTAGCTAGAAATAAAACTTGTAAAATTATTATTATTGTTTATTTATTTATTATTATTATTTTTTTTTTTTTTTCTATTTCAAACATGTCAAAGTTGTACTTATATTTCTTTATAAGAAACCAGCTAGTCAGATAATAAGCAATTAAATAACAATAAATTATAATTATGCAAAGAGATATTTTTTATTTCAAGCTCAGATGTTAAACTGACCTCCAGTAAATCACAAGTAGCAACATCTTCAAACTTTACTTGTGATTTTTTACATTTTGTATAACCAACACTCAATTTGACTCTATAATTAAGTCCAGCAACCACCTGAAAAAAAAAATATATTAATATGTAAGACATTATAAAACATCATTTTCTCATTAACAAAATAGCATACTGCATTCATTAATGGAAAAACATATAATTTGCATACATGTATTCTTAAATTTTAATATACCTAAATTCATAGAAACAGTAAGTTTCTTAAAAATAATTGAAATGTTCTTCTCAATTAATAAATATCATGCAGGTAAAATTTATGTTTTTAATAAAGTATTAAATATTTACGAAATTAAATTATTTATAAAAAATTATAAAGTATTTGTTTTATATTATTAATATGACAGCAAAATTATTGCTCCTAAAAAATCTAACAAATTACTAAATTAAATTATTTGCATCATTAACAGACTGGAAAGGTATCTAAAACTATAAAGTATTTTGTTTCAGATTAAATATCATAATTATTTCAAAAATATATAAATTTTTATAAGCTAATTTAAAATATGTGATGTAGAAATTTTACAATTCAAATTAAATTAATTAAAGAAAAATATTTGGGAAAATAGTTATATTTTTATGCAAAAAAGCAATCAATAACTTAATTTAATTAAGTCCAGTTAATTAAGAACTAATAATGTACATTTTAAAAACTCTTTATGATACAATAATGATATAATATTAATTTTTTAACAAACCTTTATGATACAAGGGTTTTAAAAAATAAATTTTTAAATACTTTTAAAAAATGAGTGATTTAACAAAAAAAATAGCTTTTCAATTTTTAAAATAATACATAAGGAATAAAGTTATATATTTTAAAAGAGTAAAAATAACAGAATATGTTAATTATAATAATTAAAAATTATAATCTATAGCAAAATTTTTATGTACCTGTCTTTCAGCCTCATGAATTTCAATGAGTTTTGAATGGTAAAGGGAGTTGGATCTTTGTGATAGCAATCTTACACCACTTTGGACAGCTTTTTGAACACCTGGATCATCTATAGATACTTTTTGCCACTGGCCAGTGGCTAATACCAAAGGTATCACAAACAACAAACTTAAACGCAACATACTTACGCCCTTGTTAGTAAATAAAGATCTGTCACGATTTCTTATATATAAACAACAAAATGACGTAATAGAGTCATTGTATTCAATAAATAGATCTCCGCGCCATCTGTAGGGCAGTTAGTAAGTTGTAAAGCAAGGGTTGAAAATGATAAGAGAAAACCGATTAAGTTTTATTTATCACATGCTTAGTATTGAAGTATACTCTTACAAGCATACAATAAATGTACAAAGTTCGATAACGATTCAATGGAAAATAATAGCAACGAAAGATAAACACCCTTGTGGTTGTTTGTTAAACAATTAAACAGCAGATATTTATCAAATATCACTTCATGGAATTGATTATAATATGTACTTAATAATTTTTTTGACCTTTTAATCGATGAAAACTCATAAAACTATTTGATTAATTCACTAAAAAATTTATCACTAAACTACCAGAATTCATTTGAATGTTTATAAAAGAATTTATAATATAAATTGCAACAAAATATAACCATGTTTCTTTATAATTTTTTTAATTATATATATTTATAAGCATCATCATGGGGAAAAAATTTTTTTTTTATTCTGTACTCGATTTGCTAAAGAGTACTAAGATTTGATTCAAAGAATTTTCAATTTATATTCCAGGAAAAAAAAATATAAATGCATATAGTGCTCGAAAAAATCTAAATTTTACAAATAAGTAAATTTTAAAAAAATTTTAAATAACAAACAAACAATAACTTTTCCTTGAAATACAATATATCAGCAGAATAAAATATACTTTCAAAAAAAAAGAAAAGTCATGGATTTTTAAAAATTTATTTTGATTGTTTTACAAAGTGTTTTGTTTTTTTAAATATTATAAGTGTAAAAAAATAACAAAAAATATTTTTAAATTTTTTTCTACAAAGAATATATTGTTGTAGCTACTATTCTCTTCCAGTAGTGTTTGTAGAAAACCAAAGGGATTATAAAAAGGAGAGATTAGTATTAAAAGTCCATATAATTGCTAATCCTGGTAAAAATAAAATTGTTAATTCTGGTGAAAAGGTATGATTTTAATTCCCGTATTGCTCAAAAATTAATTAATCTCGTTGTATATGACAAGATATTGATATATAAAATAAGAAAAATTAATAATTATTACAGTATTTAAGTTTTATGCCTTTCTCTGTATTAGTATTTTTTTCGTGTTGTTGTTTTCTAAGGAATAAAATACACAGTTTTTTGCTGAATTGAAATTAACAAGTAGCTTGGAATTTGTTTTCAACAATATTTTATTGGTCTTAGTATTCGCTTTTTTTTTTTTTCTTCATTGCCGCAACAGCCCCATAGTGGACCAAGACGGCCTACCTACTTTCAGATTTAGAGAAAGGAGATATTTTTCCTTTTACAAGGTAGGGCTGTCAACCGTACGCTCAAAAAGCTTTCAGTCATATTAGACCGGTACCTATGATTTAAAATTTATTCTGAACCACTGCTAACATTCATATAACAGGTGGACTGAAAAGTTCGTAGGCTGACACATAGATGGCGCTACTAGTATTAAATCCATATGAATTTTAGTTAGCCCCTAACCTTCAAAAGACACGTGTATAAATTTGTCAGCTGTTGCACTATTAGTATGTGAGTTATAGCATTTTTAGTGAAGCGACTTTTTGTTAGTTTGAAAAAATGGATAAAAAGGAATTTCGCGTGTTAATAAAGCATTGCTTTTTGGCGAAAAAAATACTATTGAAACCAAGGCTTGGCTTGATAAACATTATGCGGACTTTTTCCCCAGGAAACTCAACCGTAGAGAAGTGGTTTGCTAAATTTTAACGAGGCGAAATGAGCACAGAGGACGATGCACGCAGTGGACGCCCAAAGAGGCTGTTACAGACGAAAACATCAAAAAAAGTCCACAAAATAATTTCTGATAACCGTAAAGTGAAGTGGATTGAGATAGCTGAGACCCTAAAGATATCAAAGGAACGTGTTGGACATATCGTGAATGAATATTTGATATGCGACAGCTCTGTTCAAAGTGGGGTGCCGCGCGAGCTCACAATCGACCAAAAAACAACAACGAATTGATAATTCTAAGCAATGTTTGGAGCTGTTCAATCGTAATAAACACGAATTTTTGCTTCGATATGTGACAATGGATGAAACATGGCTCCATCATTTCACACTGGAGTCCAATCGACAGTCAACCGAGTGGACTGCGCGTGATGAACACAAAAAAAAATGCGATAACTTCACTAAAAATGTTATTAATCACATACTAATAGTGCAACAGCTGTCCAATTTATACACGTGTCTTTTGAAAGCTAGGGCTAACTAAAAATTATATGGATTTTATACTAGTAGCGCCATCTATGTGTCAGCCTACGAACTTTTCAGCCCACGTGTTATTATAGATTATCCAAAAATTATGCGAAAAGTTAGACGCATCTTTCAATAATGCAGTCACGTAAATATTTTTAAAGTGTTTAAACTCCCCTGGCACTACAGCCCATGGTGAACTAGAGCCGTCTGCTTACTGACAGATTTCGAGAGAAAGGATGGTTTTCTTTTTTACAGAGTAGGGTTGCTAGATCTACTCCCCAACGCTCTACAGTCTTATTAGACCGAATCCTACGTTTTAAAGTGAATTCCGAACCATTACTAACATTCATGGCTCCGCCGGGACTCGAACCCGAAACCTGCATAGAGCGCTAGCCACTGGGCCATCAGAGCCTCTTAGCATTCCTGGTCAACAAAAATAATAATTTATTTGAAAATTAAATTACTGGTCCTAAACTTGCTTAAAACCCAATTTACTCGTAGGTCAAATGTATTTTAGAAATTAAATATTAACAAGCATTAATCTAGAGATAGTGATGAGTCTTTTCTCAGCAAGTATGGCTCATTGGTCTCATTTTTGATAATTTATTAAAATACAAATTACAAAAGTTGCCTTATTGAAATTTTCGGTAACACATATTTACTCGTACTTGTGTCTTTAAGCTAAAAAAGGTGAAATTCTGATTTAATGCAAAAGTGACTTTTTCTGCATTAAACAACGTTGATCTCAAAATATCATTAACTATTAAACGTTTCTAAAAAACTTTTTTAAATAAACTAAAATCTAATAACGCAGGATATTTTCATTCAAAATAAGATTCATCTATGAATTATTCATATTTAAAAGGATTTTTTTTTAACAGGAATAATTATTATTTTATTTTTACAAATATACTTAGCAAAATGTGTTTTAAATTAATTGTTTTATGCTTGATGCTCCATATATAATCTTTTATAATATATATATATATATATAAACTATTTATAAATTGCTTAATTTCAGAAAAATTGGAATGAACTGTAGCTAATTTAATAAAAAGAGGATGAACGGGGGGTACTGGATTGTCTAATAAAAGCGAGAGGCGTTATTTTTTTATTTATTTTTTTTTTAAGAGAGGCTAGAGATATTTTAAAATTTAAGAACGTCTTAGAACACTATATATTAAAATAGAATGGTGTAGAATAGACAAAAAAAAAATTATCAGGAATAACAGACGTTGAGGTTAAAAAGTAAATTTAATATTCAAGTTTTAAAATCAATTTCTCTGTAGCTTTCTAAAAATCAACTGAAATATATTTTACGCTAGTAGATTCGTCACAGGAGCCTGATGGCCGAGTGACTAGCGCTCGGTGCCACAGATGTTTCAGGTTTTGAGTCCAGGTGGTGCCATGTATGTTTGTAGTGGTTCAGAATCTACTTAAAACAACAGTAGGTCCCAGTCTAATATGACTGTAGTACGTAGGGCTGACAATCCTACTTCTTAAAAACATCTCATGTTTCTTAATCTGGCAGTAGGTGGACGGCCTCAGCCCACTATGGGACTGATGGGCCTTTGAAAAGGATATTCGTCATAGTTCGGAATTTTACAGATGTAAATTTGAACCATAAAAAGAATAAAAAGTCAAGTATCAGTAAGATTTAACATAGAATTTGATAGTTTAATTAAATATTATTAGAATTAATATATTCTTTAATAAGTACAGAAATTTATTAATTTATATGATTTGATAAAATATTTTAAGAAAAACTAATACGTTTTCAAGAACAGATATTTCAATACGGGTGATAACAAATATAATTCTTCAGATTCAATTATCAGGAATAACTGAATCACAAATTTATTAGTTTCTTTCGTCACAATTTTGACGAAAGAAACTAATAAATTCCATTCATTAACCTCTACAAATAAATTTATAATCGATAATATACTAAAATACCGATTAAAGTTACTACATTTAAATACAGAATCAATTCATTCTTCGATTTGTTTAGCTGTTTATTTTTTAATTATTTAATCACTTCAATTTATAAGATTTCCCTTAAATATTATGATAATTATTAACTGTCATATAATTTAAAGACACTTTAACAAATTAAAGTTTAATTTAATTTTAAAAAATTTTTATTTGATTTTGGAAAAAAATATTATGAATTAATTTTCTTTTCTTGTTTGTTAACTATTTATGGATTAAAGAAAAAAAGTTTAGATAAAGAAAAATTTATGCAATAAATACAAAGTGTAAAAAATTATCAAATCAAGTGTTTCAGTTGAAAGGATGACAAAGCATTATCAAATTGATTCATCATCGCACCTCAAAACACATTTATCACTATCAGTCAAGATAGGATTCAACAGATAAGAAGCTTATTATTATTAAGTCTCTAAAGGCTGTTTTCAATAGATAAGACGCGTGATCGAGCAAGTCAATCGATAAAAATTCTCTTATCATACAGGTAAAATTAACCAGCGGAAAATTTCATTACTTCTTTGATTATTTCGATAATCGATATTTTAGGTGTAAGGTGACTTTGTAAAACTTGCCTATATGCGAAAAAATTAATGCTAACATAAATGATGACTAACTGTTCAGTAGCAATTGCTCAATTACCATATACTTATTGCTCATATACTTATTACACTTTAGATATGCATACTATGTTACTGTGCCCAAAGAGTAAGAACAATTTTTTTTTTTTCACAAACTCTTTATTTATTCTTCCAAATTTATTTCATCGCCTTCAAAGTATTCCCCTCCGGACACAATGCACTAACGCCAATTTTTTTTCAATTCTCAATGCATGCCAACAAGTCATCGGGGGATGGCCTTCAAGGCGCGCGGCGATTCACGTTAAATCTCTTCAATCGACTCAAAACGGTGTCACCGGAGTGGTCTTTTGAGTTTAGGGAATAGCCAGAAGTCGTACGGTGTGAATACGGTGGTTGTGGAACGATATGGGTTTCATTTTTGGCGAAAAGTCACGTATTCAGTGTTTTCAGTACAAATCGAGATTTGATGCGTTTCAGGCCCAAAATGGAATTGACCGATCCATTAGAAAAATTTCAACATCATCAGCAAGGTCTCTAATTGTAAATCGACGGTTTGCAAGCAACAAATCTTTAATTTTTTTGGACATAAGCTTAGTCGGTTGAGATTGATGGTCGACCAGAGGGCTCTCCGTCTTCAACGCGTTCTTTGCCTTCTTTGAACTGTTTTTACCACTTCTAAATATTTCTTTCCGATATAGGAATGCTCCCGAATGCCTTCTGCGACAATCTATACGTTTCCGCAAACAAAATGTAATGCAAGTTCTTTGCTCTATTAATTGAGACATTTCAAAAATCGCCGGAATCAGTTTTAGCGTCTCACAAAGCCAAAAGGCGTAACTCAAACACTAATGAATATTTTGACGTCAAATTTCACACAGATGTCAAGGACAGTGCCAGCAACCCTAAAAATGTAGAGAGAAAATTGAAATTCCGCATGCACCGGGAATTTTAAATTGAAAGTTGGTCTTATTTTTGGTCACAGCTTTATACTGATCAGCTGCAATTGCTCAATTACCAGACATTATACTTTAGATGTTGTAACGTCTCTGAAATATATTAGACCTATAACGGCTTCAAAAATAGGGCTACTTTCAGGTTCACAGGAACACTTAATTTTTATTTACCAGCTCTCTCTATATATATATACATACAAAGAATGAACTCTGGATTATTATACAAAGAAATAAGGATTAAAAATAAAATTTGATCACAAATGCACGATTAAATCAGTTCACTCCCAGGTCGGAGATTTTCAGAGATCTCGAGTCTACGTGGAATCTAATTGCCTGGTGCGGCAGACCTTAATTATCACACGGCGTGATAAACAGAACCACAAGGGGTTCACTTTGAAAAGCAGGCGGAAACTCCGATCTATTCAATCGCTTCAGAGAAAAGAAAAAAAAAACACCTATGTCGCAGAACTCTCTCTCTCTCTCTCTCTCTTCACTAAAACCTCCTTTTAAGACAATCTGTCAAGAGAAGAAGGTCAACTTCCCATACTTCTCATTTGAAGTGACATTTCTCAGCTCGTGGTCTATCACCAATCACGATGGAACAATTCATGGTGTATCATATTCAATCTGTAGTTGTTTCGACTTGTGAATGTCACACAGACATTCGCTAATTTCCTGAGATCTCATTATAGTACATGATACCGAATATCTGCTATCAGATTTGAGTGACAAATTGTTCTCATTAAGTGCAAAACACTAATTGTATTTAAAATTACCCACAATACTGCTTGTCTGCAGTCAAATTTGAGTGATGGGTTATTATATACTGTCAAATAACATCCATTCCCTCTTTGAGAATGAAAGCCAAAACTCTTCCAGTGAGAAAAAAATTGCTACAATATGCATGGAGATATACATATATTTAGATGTGCACATACTGTTCAGCAGCAATTGCTCAATTACCCTGCATCATACTTTAGATATGCATGGAGATATACATATATTTAGATATGCATACGGCAAAATTTAAAGCAGTTTTTGTATAAACAACAACGACTTATTCGACCTTTGAAATTTTATTAAAAGTAAATTTGAAGGACTCGTGGTTTTTCGGTACACTTTGGCAAGAAATTTTGAATTTTAAGCCAAAAGAATGATTTATTTTCGCATTAACAATTTTCAAAACCATTTTTTCTGTTTCCATACCTGACGGGCCAAAATATTCTTCATGTTTAAATATTCCTTAAAGCAGCTCTTTCTGTTTTTACTGATTCTGGTAGTTTCGATGCTACATTTAAACAATATTTATAGGCAAAAGTTTTCTGAACATAGCTTCCTTTCATATCGCATAGAATTTGTGCATTAAACAGTTTCATTTATTATAGGAAGAAATCGAGTATTTTATAGCTTTCATTCCAATACTATACATTTATTAAAAAGTTTATAAAGTTTTAAGCCAAGTGCACTTTAATAAAAAAAAAAATCAGCACACAAAGGATGGCATCATTTAAAAAAGGACACACAAGTGGACTAAAGGAAGCAGGAATCGAAGGAATCCTCGCTTTTTCACAGAGCGAAGGCCATTCGATAATGTCGGCGAGAATGGTTGAACAGTGGCAGAAAGCAGCGATCACCCCAGAAAGACAAAATTTGAGAACATCAGAGGCTCTGACAGCCTCCCCGATTCATCATTATTATCATTCATTACTAGCCAATATGCAACCTCGGTCGAGTGACTAGCGTTCTGGCGCTTGGTGTCATAAGATTCAAATCCCGGTGGTGCCGTAGATGTTTATAGCAGTTCCGGAATCCACTTTAAACAGTATGTCCCGGTCTACTATGATTGTAGAGTGTTGGCCTAACAACTCTACCCCTGTAAAAAAAAAAAACAACTCATGTTTTAAAATCTGCCAGTAGGCAGACGGCCTTGAACCACCATGGGATTGTTGTTTCATTGAAGAAGAATGTGAAATCGGGACAACAGTCATCGCAAAGACCATTGATACGGTTTCAGCTCATGACAGCCTTCGCATCAACTATCCTTCACCTGTTAACAACTAGAAGTGCATTTGCAGTGAGTGATGTTAGGCTCATTCGACCTGAAATCTCAATGTAATTGTTTTCAGCTTCAAATTCAGCCTCTATGACCAGTGAAGACGTACCTGAGAATGTCCAAGTCAGCAGTGGGATGCTGACTGCCGCCCTCCACACAGACTGATAACCGGGATTATCATTATTATCTGGGATGGCGTTTCATGTGAACGCCGGAAACCTTTGAGTATTATTCATGATACTTGTAGTGCTGTGCAGTACGTCAACAATATTGTACGCTCTGTTGTGTTGCTTTTTCCATTCACGGCACTGTGTGTTTACATTTTTCAACAGTAGTTTTTGTTTGTATTCGTGCTTGTCAAACAGTGACCAACTAAATCGCCACAGCAGAATACCTTTTGCAGTTGGATAGTCGTCGATCTCCTCATTGCTGAAAACTTGGTAGAATAAAAAAACTTTACAAGGAAACCTCCGCTAATTACTGTGCCAATCAGTGTGTTAAGCCAAAATAACAATTTCAATAATGGCTAGAAGTGGGCCAACGCATTTATTGGTTAGTTATATGTAGTTGAATGTCTTAAATAAAACATTCCCTCTGAAATTTTGTTTCTTTTTTATATACATCATATTTACTGATTTTTTACCCATTTGAGTAACTTCTTCGTCGAGCGTATTTTTTTTTCCTGCCTCCTTTAATAATAATTTTTTTTAAGTCTTAATATTTTTTAAAATAGGTGAAAATGATTCGTGTCTGTGTCTAATCCTCAGTATCCTGCAGTGAGGGACGGACATCTACTCATGGATGGAAGGAAAAGAGCAGCTTCTATTGTGATGGCTCACCCGTAGGTAGAAGTCTGACTTGGCTCCCGGTCGCTGAAGAAGTAGAGCAGTTCCTACAAGAGGACTTTTAGTACTATTCTACATTTACGTATCATATGGTAGAAAATCCGGTAAACTCTCACCAGGCAGTTCGACTCACCGGGCAAGATGCTGAACATCACAAGCACCATTCACTCTTCTCGTTTTTTGAAACAGTGTCTACAACAAGCCGCCAGTGGATTGAACTTCAGTCCTAATGCTCACCAGCTGCGCACATCACCATTGAGTCACGAGTAATATGTTAATGCTCAATTAACTGTTTAAAACTTGAAACTACTGCAATTGCAAATTAAATAATAACAATAAAATACGACAAGAGTCATAGCGATACTTACTTTTAAGCGGGGAAAACGAATTTTTTTCTGTAAAAAAAAAGATTACAAAAATTGAAAGCCATCAATGTAAAAGAATATTGGCATTTAAAACCTACCGAAGATATTGATGCTATATATTACAAGCTATGAATAGGTTAACACACAAAAATAAGAAGAGAATTAGAATAAATTATAATTTTTTTTTATTTATTTATTTATAAGCAAATTGCGACACAATTAGAATAAATTGAGACACAATTTACTAATAAATAAAAAAAATGAAACAAATTAATTCAGATGATTATCTGCAACACTAACAGGGGTGACGATAATCATCTCAAGAAATTCTGTGTTGGGAAATAGGCAAGACTACTAATTATCTACGGTTTTCTCCAAGAAAAAAAAAATACATCTTTGGCCTATTTAAATTTTCAAGCAAAGAAAACTTTAGCAGTTGATACATTTAGTTTCACAGCTTGAAAGTGGTTTAAACTAAGGATAAATTTATTGATTAAAGCAGTTTATTTAATTTCGAATTAATTTGCAAAAATAATCTCTTAATTTTGCAATTGTCATCATTGGGCAACGGCCCCATGGTAAGCCAAGGCTGTCAGCCTACTAGCATATTTCGTGACAGATGGTTTTTTTTTTTTACGGTTTACGGTGTAGGGTAGTCAGCCCTACGCCTAACGCTCTACAGTCATATTAGACCGGAACGTATGGTTTAAAGTGGATTCCAAACCACTACAAATATTCATGACACTGGCGGGCCTCGAATCCAAAGCATCGAGTGCAAGTCACTCAGCCATCCAGTTCCAAATTTGTAATTTTGTGCTTAGTATAAAATTTTGTTTGCACAAATCTTTAGATAATTGTTTACAAACATAACTTTAAAAAAATCCATTTTATAAAATATTTTGTAATTAAAATATAAAAATCTCATAAAGAAAACTGCAAAATTTTTGTTATAACTATTTTAGTGCAAAGAATCAAAGTTTTTATTTCCCATAAATTTTCATTCTTCAAGCAATAGAAAAAAAAAAAATGCATACTGATTTTAATCTATAATTATTCACGATAACTAATTAGAAAACAATTAATATAACACTATTTGTTGGTCGTGAAATATTAAAAAAAAAAAGCATTTCTTGTCGTCAAGGCTTGTTTTGAACATATTTTAATCACGTAAATTTATCACTATTAATCTTTCACCAAACGATTCATTCGTGCTTGTTGCTCTTCGTTCGATAAATCGTATCGAGTAAACAAGATAAATCGTTCGATTCAGCATTAAAAAACAGGTTTAAGACTCGTTGCATAAATCGTCCTTTGATTCCAGATAACTTTCAATAGATTTAAAGGGAAAAAAGCAGACCAATTAATGGAAGACAGCTAGCACGTTTCGATATCTTTGGGTAAAAAACAATTGTATAATATCTTAATCAGTACTTATTCAGGCAATAATAGTTAGCGTTTATAATAGCTATGAGACATTTCATTACAATAATTTTGTAATTAGATGTTTCAATGTAAATTTAATTTTCACTGTAAAAAAAAGAATTTATAATGATAAAATTGAAATCAAAATAACTTTTATATGTATACTTTTTTTTTTTTTTTTTACCAAGTGAAATTAAATAAGAAATTCGTGACTTTTTTTTTCTATGCGCATAAAATAAAAATGTACACGTACTTTAAAAGAAAAGTCAAAATTTCTTCATAATGCGTTCTATTTTTCATGAAACAGAAATTACGCAAGAGAATTCGCGATATCCGCTGCGCATTTGATGACAGCAAAAGAGAAATCGGAGATCTACTCATATTTTAAAAACAAATATTGTTTATATTACTTTTCGATTGAAATCAGTTTTTTTAACTTTCACAAGAAAATTTTATGGAGATAACATATAAACATAAAACCAGAGCTAGTTCATATTAATAAAAGCTTACAGAGTAAAAAAGTAATGAGAAATTTCGCCAAATTTTTTCGATCGACTTTTTTTTTCAAGTTTAGTATATAACAATAGATATCTATCGGACATATAAAAAGCTCGATCATTAACAATTGAAATGGATTAAAGCAGAGATACTCAAGGTTTTCAACTTTTGCCCTTTTAACAAGGGAAAATTCCGGATTCCTTTCAGTTTCAATCGTTTTATTCGATTTCTTCTAGTAGCTCACACTCTCCGTATATATCTTGTTCAAATTTTCAATCGTTAATAAAATACTTTTTTATTCATCCACTCAAGTTAAAAATACGTTTCTTTTGAACTTGTAGTGGATGGCACTTGATGTTAATACAGTTTTTCAAATATTAATTCAGTAATTAAATTTAATTAATTAATTTTAGTTTTTTTAGATTTAAAGTTGCATATATCTACCAATAGATGGCGCCAGATGTAAGACTACAATTTAAACTTTATTTATAGAGGACTTTCTGCAATATTAACTTAACTTTAAATTCTTTTATTTTGCATTTTACTTTTATTTATTTTTAGTATTTTTAATTTTTTGAGTACCACTTTATCTTATATTTTTACTAACATTAATTAAGCAGTCAACTATAATTATAAGCATATCTATGAATTAAGATGAGGAGGTTTAAGGGGTATTTCCCCCTGTTGGTACTCCATAATCGGTACGCCAGTTGCCAGTTCTGCAATATAGTGAAAAAAAAGTAGGAATTGACTTTAAATTTTTGTTTAGATTACTTGTTTTTATTTATTATCCTACGCCCGTCTGTGGCTGTTCAGCCATACGGCGACGAACCTTCCACTAGAGTGCTGTAATGTCATAAGGCACATTGGTAAGTTCAGTGCAGTTCCGCTGCTTATATTGGCGATCCGACATAGTAATGGGTAGATCCTATCCGAAGCCAAACCAATGCGGTCGAGGTGCTGTTGTTGTTTCATTCCACTTGGTAGACAGCAACATCTAGGCCAAGTCCAAGAATCCGTGTGGTTTCACGGCAGCTTCTGCCGTGATGGTGGGGCTCGTAAGTAGAAGTCTGACTTAACTCCCTGACTCTGACTTTTTACGGGGTAGTGTTGTCAGCCTTACGACCAATACTCTACAGTCATATTAGGCCAGGAGGACCTGAATGGTCGAGTGTCTAGCGATCTGGCACTCGGTGCCACAGGTTTCGAGTTAAAGTCCCGGCGAGGCCATGGGTGCTTATAATGGTTCGGAATCCACTATAAGGTGTAGGTCTCGGTCTCACGTGACTATAAGAGCGTCACAGAGTCAAGTCAGACTTCTATCACGATGCTCCATCACAACATCCATAAGTAGATCCCTCAGGGGATGTCCGTCCCTCACTGCAGGACACTGAGGATTAGTCACAGGCCGGAACCTACTGATTAAGATGAATTCCGAACCACTATACACATCCATGGCACCGCCGGAATTCGAACCCGAAACCTGTGGCACCGAGCCATCAAGCCCTACTCAACAAATTCCAGTTATGCAAAGCAACAAATATTTCACATCACTTAAAAACTTTACAACTCCCCTCAGGTAGTCGAACTCATGCGGCAAGAGGCCGCATATCACAAACGCCTATGATTCTCCTCGTTTTTTGAAACAATCTACAAAGCCGCCCTAATGCTCACCAGCGACGCGCGTTACCTCCGAGCCACGAGTCGGGCATTGTGGAGATGTGCCTGTAGATAATCATGGTCAGTTGTAAGGCGGAAGAGTCCGACAGCCTCAGCGCATTAGTTTTAATCGTTAAATATCACAGAATCTCTGGATGATTTATTGAGTTTGTTTCGTATCAGAAATACATGAATATTGTATATTTTTAACTCAGAATTAAATGGGACACGTTGATTAATTTGCTGAAAAGCTACTATACACTCAAGAGCCAAAACATTATGACCACCTGTCAATAACGAGTTGGTCCACCTTTGGCGCGCAACACAGCTTCAACCCGCCTTGGCATGGATGTCACAAGTCCTTGGTAGATGGCCGGAGACAGATTGTACCAGATGTTTAAGCAACGGTCACGCAAATCCGAGATATTGCGAATTGGTGGTCTTTGAACTCTGAGCTGCCGTCCTAGGACATCCCAAATGTGTTCTATCGGATTGCGATCCTTTGAGTTAGGCGGCCAGGACATTAACTGGAATTCAGCATCATGTTCCTGGAACCACTCCAACACAATTTTAGCCTTGTGACTAGGGGCGTTGTCCTGTTGGAACATTTCATTTCCAGCTGGAAAAACAGAGGCCATGTAAGGGTGCAACTGGTTCGCAATGATGTTCAAATACCCTGTAGCATTCATGGTCTGCTCTACCACAACCACGGGTCCCAGAGACGCCCAAAAGAACGTCCCCCAAAGCATAATACCGCCACCACCGTCCTGTGTATGACCTACTGTACATTGAGGGAGCAAATGTTCGCCTGGAAGACGGGGTATCCTGACACGGCCATCGGCGTGATGAATGACAAACCGTGATTCAACTGACCAGGCAACTCTCTCCCACTGATCCATGGACCAATCACGATGTTCCCGGGCCCAGCGCAGGCGCAGTTGGCGATGACGCTTGGTCAGCAAAGGCACATGAGTGGGACGTTTGCTGCATAGCCCCATATCCAACAGTGTCCGCTGAACAAGTGTGCTCCGATACTATTCTACTTGGCCCTGCATTGTATTGGGCTGTCAACTGAGTCATTGTCTGGCTCCGGTTTTGCTTCACCATGCGTGACAGTCTCCGAACGACCTTTTTCTTTGATAGCATGTGGACGTCCAACACCATGTCGTCTACTGCTGGTTTCACCGTCATTCATCCACTTTGCATAAGTACTAACAACTGTAGATCGCGAACAACCCACGAGTCGTGCAGTTTCGGAAATACTTGTTCCGAGCCATTACAATCTGCCCTCTATCAAAGTCGCTTAGATTCGCAGCCTTTCCCATCACACACAGAAGTAAGTGAAAGAATGATTCTTCAGACTCTCCAGCAGCAGTTAAATACCACTTCCACCTGATCACGTGACCTTCCACGTCATCCAGGCGAGTTCATTGCAAAATGTAGGGGTGGTCATAATGTTTTGGCTCTTGAGTGTAGCTAATAAATATTTACTTACAGCGAAAAAAAAAAGTAAACTTTTATATTATAGGTCTCGAATATGTGAGCAGTCAGATTTTGCTTTTCACCCAATTATTAATTATCAATTAGAAATAAATTCAATGAAATAAAACGATAATTTCTAAAAATATTGAATTAGTTATCGTGGGAAAAAAAAAGCATTTTAAGTCATCTGTCATCAATGAATTGGTAGACGGTTTTGTTTCTCTGCCTAATCTATGAGAAAGTCATCTCACTTCATTACACACTATGTACTCCCCCTAAAAAAACTCATTGGATACTACACATTAGGACTGAACAATGTTAAATGTGCGCTGCTGGTGAGAGTTGGGGCAGAGGTTCAATCCGCTGGTGGATTTATTGTAGACACTGTTTCAAAAAACGAGGTGACTCAATGGCGTTTCTGATGTTCAACATCTTGTCTCATCAGTCTGACTACCTAGGGACAATTTTCCGTGTTTCTACCCTATGATACGCAAATGTGGAATAGTTCCCCTAAAAAAGTCCTACTGGAAGGCACTTCCATACTCGTGTACATGACCTATCAGAGATGAAACATTTACATTTTTTGTAACCTCTTTCGGTGTGTGAATTTTGAATTAGAGGATTACAGTATTTGTGGGGAAAAAAGAATTTGATGGATATATTTAGAAAGTTCAATATTTTTAACACTAGCATGCAAGGGAAAGAAGAAAATATTCTCATATTCATAGACAAATTGAAAGCATTTCAGAGAAAACTATGGATTTGGAAAATAAAAGCTGTTGAAGGTAATTTAGAAAAATTTTCCATTGGTAAGTAAAATTTGCATAAATGAAACACTTCCAATAATAGTTGAATTTTTAGCAAGTTTAGAAAAAAAATTGAGTTTTTATTTTCCGTCACTTAACACTAAATACGATTGAATTAGAAACCCATTCATAGAAACTTTAAATGATTTTGGTTGAACATTAACAGAATACGAAGTAGAATTAGTGGCTATATCTACTAATCATGGATTGATGATTGAAAATTAAGGAATTGACTTTTGAAATCTCGAAATCAATTTTCCCCCTTCAAAGAGAGCTTTCATTATAAACAACTAACCTTTCTGATTGCTCCCCCCTCCCTTCCTTCTGTTAAGCACATACAAAATTTCCATCTGACATACACAATTTCGGTGAAAATAGGAAACACACTCTTTCAATAAAGCAGTACCCAATCTTGTGCATTGCTACACAGTTTATGAACCACTATTTTAAATCTTAATAATAATCTTTTACATTTGACAATACATTTCCATGTAATGTTTTTTTTTTCTGTATTATTGATTTTCTTTTTCCCTGCATAAATCAATATTTGAAATCAAAAGAATCCTTTTTAGCAAACAGACACACAGAAATACGTACTATGCAAAATAAAAATAAAAAAACTTTAAAATTTTACAATTAACTCGTAAGAATTGACAAATCTTAAAACAAAATCTGCATTTACACATCATACGCTTCAAATCAATTTTTCAGTATCCCTTTCAAATCTTCTTTCAATTTCATAAAGAACATTTTTTTATCATATGCCTCTTTCACAAATCAATTTAAAAAAAAAAAAAAACATAAAATTTGGAGGAATATTTTCTGTTGATTTAGATGATTTAATAATAAAAAAAAATTTTTTTTTTTTGAAAAAGTTCATAAAAACAATTCAGAAATAATAACTTCAATTTATTCATGAATATAGAATTGTTATATAAAAATGTATACATTATATTAACAGAATTCATAATATACAAATATTATACAACTTTGTAAAATGTTTACTATTTACAGATAACAATCAAAAAATTTATCATGTCATAACCAGGAAATACATAAACAAGAATTAAATATTTTTCTGAACAATTTTCATTGAATTCTATAAACCTCATAGAAATCAACAGACTTTAAAACAATTAATGGAATATAATTAAGAATTTAACTTCAAAATGTTTTAATAATTCAAAATCAAAGGAATTGTTAACATAATTGTTTTGCAGGGCATAAAAATGCAATAACAAACAATTCTCATAACAGAAATTTAAACAGGTTGTATATAAGAACTCTCCAATTAGAAAAATTCATACATATTTAGTCAACAAACAATTTATTAGAAACATAACAAGTGAAAAAATATGGTTCAATTATAATAACTAGGATTGATTATTATGAAATATAATTGTATTTCTATTTTGTCACTTAAATAGCAAACAATAAAAAATTCTGAAATAGAATAACAACAACTTTATTTTTTTTTCATACAATTTCAATGAAAAATATTGAGAAATAAAAATATTAAAAAAAAATTAGCTAAGCTAAAAACTTAATAAATACTTTTTTTAATATTCTTCTTTGTGAATATTTTTTTATAAACGCTTTTTTTTTTAATAACATCTTAGGCAAAAACCCTTATGCTTTTTAAATTTAAAAAAAAAAAAAAAATTAATTCTATCAAAATTCAATACATTCAATTTTTTAATAAAAAGGATTTTGCGAAATTTGATTATTTACGAATGTAACTGATTATTTAAAGCTGATAAATTATATTTTTATAATTCAGAACATTATTCACCATTTTATTAAGCTATATTTCAATTATCCATTTAAAAATAACTATGACAATCAAATATTATTATTCAATATAGTAGTATATTTAAAGAACTAATTTTTCCATTAAAATAATAATTATAAAATACACTAATTTAATGATAACCAGAATTTAATGAACAGGATTTAATAATTAAATTAAAATAGATGATAATAATTAATTAAACCAATTCATCTCAAGAAAAGACAATTTCTCCCTAATTCATGAATAAAAATATATAAATTACTAGATAAATATGTTTTTATTATTAAATAAGGAAAAGAAAAATTATTCAGAAAAAGAAACGACAGATCACTCCAGTTGCTTACTCAAAAACATGTCATCTCTATGTCAACAATAGTATAAATAGAAAAGATATTTATATAATAATAAAAGATTCTCACGTTGTAAAAAACAAAATGATTAAAAGAATATTTTTAATTAACAGAAGTATGATTTCTTTTTTTTACTATACAAAATTAAATGAGAATAAAACAAAAAAAATGAAAAACATACTAATATTCAAAATAAGATAACTCTATAATAATTATTAAATCTTACAGCCTTACAAGAACTGAATGCATGAAAATCCATCCATATCTTAAAATCAGAACTAATTTAAAAAAGAATTAATGATACATGAAACAAGAATTCTATAATGAAAGTTTTCAGGGATGTTAAAATTAGAACTTACAGTGCAGAATGAAAAAATGAGATTAAAAATTAATTCTAAAATTTGTTGCGCATATACATAAAAAAAAATCAATTTATTATAAAAAGCAGATCACTACAATCACCACAATGTTTTCAAATGACACTACTCCAACTCAGTGGAAACAAGTTTACGGAAATATTCTTTTTTCATTCATGTTTCCTTTAAAATGTTTTGGGTTTGAATTTTTTGAAATACTCAAGTGAATTATTTTTCTTTTTTTTAAATTCTAATGCTAAAAAAAATCTAACGTATGAAAACGAGCAAAGAAAAATCATAACATAAAATAAAGGTGTTACATAATAATAGAGATGTTTAAAAAGTGCAGCTATTTCAATATTCAGAAAAGAAATGAAACCAGTAACAAACTTTCCACTTTATTGCTATTTTTTCTGCAGACAAGCCATTGATTGTCAAACTGTTTCTGGCAAGAACAGAAAGTGCACAAATTTTTGTCCGGGAATCATTTCCCCAAATGTCCATGAGAAAGAGGGTATTTTACGCTTAGTGCATGTTTAAATCTTGCTCTAACTAATAAATTGATTAATATTGCAAAATTGATTTCACTTTCAAAGAATTTGCCAAAGATATGGGCATGTAAAATAAATATTCAATAGTAATAACAGAAATATACATTTTAGACAAAAATATAATTCTTAAAATAAAGCACGATACCAAAAATAATAATAATAACCACATGCTAAAAACAATTGCATTATAATGGTAAATAAATAAATTAAAGCATCTTACTTAAATTCAATCTATTAATGAAGAAAATATACTTCAGTTTTTTAATGTTTAACTGGCAACGTTATAAAATAAACCAAAATTATATTTATAATGAAAACTACTAAATGAAAAATTAATAAAAGGTAGACAATTTGATAAACAAATGTAAATAATGAATTATTTTAAATATCCAATAATTAAAATAAAATATATCTACTAACTATGTAATCATACATTTAACATATAAAAATTTAATTTTACTACATAGGATTAAATATACAAATAATAAATCAAATATTTTTTAAATAATACACAATTTTAAAAAAATTAATCATTTAAAGCGGTATATCGATCTAAATTTTTAAAAATATCTAATATGCAATAATACTCAGAAAAGCATATAAAGTACATGACATTATAGAATAATAGCTAACAAATCTTTCAAACTAAGAAATCTAGTTTAAATTACTGAAAAGCATAATGTTTACATAGTTACAAAAAATATTGAAAGTTTTCGTTGTAGAATGCAATTCTGCTATAAAAAAAAATACATTTGATACTAATCCATAAAATAGAAATTTTTTAAAAAGTGTTTTGTAGAATCTATAAATACACCTAATTTTTTTTTTTTTTTTTTCCCCCATTTTCAGAAAATCAAAATTTATTGTATTTATTTATGATGTATAACTCGATTAAAACTAATAATCTACAACTATCTGCAAAAATATTTTAATCATTTAATAATTAATAATTAACTTTTAAGAACATTGTGATGGAACATTAAGTGCACTTTATAAGAAAGGAAGGATTCCTTTATAATGAGGAATTCTTAAATACAATTGTGATTCTGAAGAACAAATTCAGATTGATACATGATTATAGTTTTGAGATCAAAAGTTCAAACTTGAAATAAAAAATATGGATTACATCAAAGATCTAACAAACCATCCTATGAATACATAAAAAAAGAGAGAATTCTAAAATAAAATAAATGACACAATTACTATATATAATGAGCAAACTTGTTATATTTAATTACATAAGGTATGATTTCTCATAAATTCAATAAATTTTTGAAAAATAATAATTCTGAGTGAATTTATAATTATTCATTAAATTTCAACTATAAATTCATAAATGAACTTAAAAATTCTGATTTGAACATATAGAACAAAAGCATTTCCCAACAAGTAAAAAAAAAAAAAAAAATGTAAAGTATTGCAAATTTTTTTCATCTAAAAATACAGCATAGAAATTGCAAAATAATTTCTACCTATTAAAAATATACATGGTATAATTACAAGAAGTAAATTAAACAACAAATTCGAAACATATTTACACAGTCAAAACAAAAAATTAAATTGTTATTAAAAAAATATTCTTAAATACAATTAGTAATGAATATTTAAAAGCTCTTATTTTATATTCCCTAACAAATTTATTCTTTTTTTACTTAATTTGAACACTAACACAACTAAATAAAATTTCACTAACAGTTACATAAAACCCCGAAAAACGAGTAGGTCATAAAATATTGATGGTTAACAAATTGATTGTTTGTTTTTTTGATTATTTATTAAGAACATCTTTAAAATGTTCTTCATATATGATATCCAAAATATTAAATTACAAGTACACATTAATGTACTAATATATATATTACATTAAAGTTCTTTTCACATAAAAGATATCACTGGAAAATACTAAGGCACCAAGGGATTATTTTTTTTCCATCAGTAAAGAGTCTTTTCATACAAAACATTATATTCAATCAGATTTAGGTGTAATCACAAATTTCAAAGCCTGAAATATTGGAAAATACTTTTTAACAGAAAAGATTTCATTGCATCTATATCACTAGACATTAACATAACATGATTGAGTAAAAGTTTAATGATTCAGAATATATCTAAATGTTCGTAACGCATAATAGGCATATATACTGGTTAAAGTAAAATAAATTTTAAATTGAAACAAATTTAACTGTTAGAAAAACATTATTCTGATAATTATATACAGGGTAGTTATAATTCATTTTTCCCTATAAACAACATCTTACAGCTGAAACGGGTGAATATATTACAACCACATTTGGTATATAGAATACTACACATAAGATGAGTTCAAGGAATTACGAAATTAAAAAAATTTAGTTCAAAAATGTGACACAAGAAGTACTTTTCATGGAAGAGCATTAAGTTGAACAAATAAACAGCTAACACAAAATATATAAATAACTTGAATAATTCAGTACAAGATGTTAAGTAATAAAATGTAAAAAAAAAAAAAAAGTAAAGCCATTGGATCTATGAGGGGCAAATGGCATGTGCATGTATTCAAAGAAAAGGAAGTGTTATACAAAACAGGTCTGGGTATAAAACATTTTCAGATGTTGATATATTTAACTCTAAAATTTCCAATATTTAATTAAATAAGCATTATTAGTAAAGCCGTTTTATGATAACAAGGAAACGTTTCTGCTGCGGTTCATGAATTTCATTGCATAAAGAAAATATGGCATGGACGAATGTATGCTAAAAGTGTCTGGACCACTTGTAGAAACCAGGAACTTAGGAGTTCAACCTTGAAAAGACCAGAAACTTGTCATATAGGTAGTTGATGACAAGACAGTTATTGTCTAATAGTCACAAACTTCCAACTTTGGAGGTAGAAAAGCCTGTTTCTCAAGATTATGCATGTGGGCTACCACATGCATAATCTTGAGAAACAGGCATTTTTTACAGCTCTGTCCAGAAATGCTCCAAAACATAATGCATTTCTTCAATAAATAGGGACAAGCCACAACAGTCATTCACAGTTTGTTTTCTCAAGAGAATGGCTGATGATCCGTCATTGAGCAATGAGGCTCATTTCTACCTGAATGGAACAGTCAACATGCAGAATTGTAGTATTTGGGTTAAGGAAAATCCACGTTTGCCCAGATTCTCCAAAGTTGATTGTCTCGGCATGACAACGTTCCTCCTACGGTCCTTTTTCTTCGAAGAAATAACTGCACATTGTCTTCTCATATGTTATGGACAGTCGAAACTTCTTACATGTTGTACGCATTTACCGTGCAGCAATTACAGCACAGATAGTGCCTTACATCAACCATTTTCATGCAAGAAGGTGCACCTCCCATATGTCTGCAAAGGCACTTTTGCTCCAATATTTCATGAACGAATGTGTTATCATTCCTTTGTTAATAAATGGCCACCTTGTTCGTCAGATCTAATCAGTGCGATTTCTGGTTATAGAGCCTTTTAAATAATCTGGGTTATTATGGAGATGTTGCATGACTTAAAGAACACCATAACTCTTCATGTATTAAGCATCACAACTGATTAGTTATGATCTTCTGTCGAACACAGTGAAACTTCGACAGGTGTACAGTTTTTTTATTTCGTTATCTTTATTTAATATGATTTCGATGGCAAAGTGATTAAAATCCAGTGAATAAATGTTCAAATTGCTTATGTATTCTATGTTGGTCGTTAATTTCGTTAAATTTAATTTTTTCCCATGAAAAGTGCCATCTAGAGTACGTTTTTGAACAAAAATTATTTTTCAAAATTCCTCAAACGCATCTCATGTATAGTCTATACACCAAATGTGGTTACAGTCCATTCTCTCATTCTAGCTGTAGGATGTTGTTTATAGGGAAATTTTAGTTATAACTACCTTGTATATTTTGATGTGAGGAAAAAATCCTTAAAATATTTATATCGAACAAAGACAGTAAAGTCACAATACAAATATATATTAATATTAACCTTTTGCAATCCATGAATCCATGCAGCAGATTGTTTCCTATTGGGAATATCAGCTAGGCACAAACGTATTTCTTTTTCATCCTTTTTAAAATCGAGGAATTTAATAACAGCTCCTGTCATATGTGTAGCACCTAAAAACCAATGACTGAATTTTTACTAAACTCATATAAAAATGGTTATCTAATTAAAAATTTTAAAAAATTTAATATTAAAGCATTAAAAGTTTTATATAATAAATATAAATTACTAAATTCATATCAAATAAATATGATCTGATAATATTTTTATACAGACTTATAAATGATGGAATTACATTATACTTTCATTATAACTTATATTTATTACATAATTAATAAATCAGAAATACTAAATTAAATATTTTATTACTATATTTCAAGCATATTTATTATAAAAGTAAACTGCTTCAAAGAAAAGCCATTTATACAGTGGGGCAATAACTATGACCACGTCTTCGTGTGACAGGCAATCAAAGTGTTAAATTCTTATGAGTATAATACAAAATAAGTGCATTTGATATCATTGCAAATAAACACTATAAAATCATTACAATTATTTATTTCCTTAAGCTTATTCATACAAAAAAAATAAGCTAAAAAATTTATTTGAAATTTCAAAATAGCATTTTCAACAATAACAAATAAATTTTATCATACATTAAAATAAAAATTTGCAAAAAGATTAGAGAATGCTTGTTAAAATTTCTTTTTTTGAATAAATAACATTGTTTTACCATTGAAAAAACAAACATTATTATTCTTAAAATATAAGAACATTTTAGAAAAAAATTTGTTTTGCTTTTTATTCTAAAATAACGATGTTAATACTATGTGCAAAGTTCTTATCTCTATAAATTAGCAAACTAACTTTTATAAAAGAAGAAATACACAAATAAAGAAAGTTCTTCCTAACACCTAATATCTAAAACGAAATATTTGAAAGAGTTACCAATATTTTATTTTTATAAGGTAATCCAATTTATTAAATAACTCATTTATTTTCTTTAAAAATAAACATTTAAAGTTATTAAAGTATTTTAAAAACAGAGAATTGTAAATAAATAATACCTCCAACAGAATTAGATCCTAATGCTCGAATCGATATAACGTCTACTAAGAGCACTGGATTATGCTGCCACATATTACCACCATCAAACATAATTGCCCTATACAAATATCAATACATATTATACATAAAATTCTATAATAAAACTACACAATTAATTAAAAATTAATAGAAAATTTAAGTACTGGTGATCTTTGGACAAACAGCAAAACAGAGGAATTAAGTTTCCTTGTCCAGTTTCTTCATCCAGGTTAAAATTTGCTCCTTAAAAAAGTAAGTTTTTCTTATGAAAATTTTTAAGATGCAGATATCTTAAAAATATTATGAAAAAGTATTGTTTAATTAATGCAAAAAAACAAAAAGAATTTTATCTTTTTATTGCCCAATTTTAACAAACATCATGTAAAACCTTTTTATCAAATTGACTGATATAATTTATTTCATCATTTTGATTACTGAAAACAAGCTGATAAATATTGCCAAATGATGCGGAAATAATAAAAAAGCAGTATAATATTTCATCTTCAAAATTATCGTTTCCTTTAATTAATGCTATAAAAACATTTTTAAATTATTAACTTTTACACATAAACATCTAAAATTGCAACTATGATAAACAATTCATAAATACAAGATAATGTTAATATTTAAAAAGGAATTATCAATAAAAGGGAAATTTTTCTCATATGAGAAATAAAAGGTCAAATCATTTCTCTTATCCATTAACATTACTTTCAACTTAAATTATATTCAAAATGAATTAACACTTATTTTATTTGCTAATAAATTAGTAAATAATTTTCTTCTCATTTTTTTAAAATTACAATTTATTCACCAAATTAAATATATTTTTTGTTTTTCTGCAATCTTGTAAACTGTCCTATAATACATAAAAATATAAATATTGAAGAAGGCTTATTGTTCTATCTCATTATATATCTATTACATGCTACTGGAGAAAATTATTTTAAATAAACGCATTTATTAAAGTGCATGTATAACAAGTCAAAAAAATTGTAAATATTTTTTATAATTATTTTTACAATTTTGACAAGACAATACCTAAATTTAATAAGAAAATAATGGCTGTTATAATATTATTATAATCGACTACTCTTTTCGACATTAATTTTGTTAATAACTAATCTCATGAATGACAAATGCAAAAAAGTAACAAAAATACTAACCACTTAATAAAACTTTGAGATGCTTATCGTAAAATTCATTTTCTTTTTTAGTCACTTCAATACATTCTTCGCACACTCGTACAGGATCAACAAAAGACATTCTTGGAAGTGGCAATTTATTTTCACAGCAATTACTACAAAACACATTTCCACATCTTCTACAATGATGCTATAATAAGTTTAAATAAAAATACTTAAAAATAAAGCAAACTGATGAAGAAACACAAATACATAATCTCAAAAAAAAAGTTTATTAATTAGTAGTAAATCAATAAATGGGTTTAAATTAAGGTTGAATCAAAAGGAGAATTTGATTAAATCAGCTTCTCAACTGGCAAGCTCAGTTTTTAACCCAACAAAGGAAATCATACTAAAAATTCCTGTGGCTACAGTGGGAATAGGCATGATAAATTTGTAGACCAAAATTTGACGTTTTGATGAATTGAATTTCAACAAAAATGCATGTAATACTATCAAATATTTATCCAAATATTAACTCTCCCAAGATACTTTTCCTTAAGAAGTGTTTGAAATTAAATTTGTACCTAGTTTGTCAATCATTTAACTAGTTTGGCAGTACAATAAGCAAGGCTTCTCAGCCTCCTCTGTGATTGGTATCCCTTATAACTTGTAGAGGTTCAGTAGCTGAAAACAAAGTAAATGTTACAGGAGTTAAATAATAGAATTCAGTTTGAAGTTCTTTTTATATCTTATTTTTTTACCTTCTATTTTCCATCATCATCTAGATTTTTTTTTTTTTTTTTTTTTTAATTTTATATGTACAACAAATGTATGTAAGATAATGTTTTTATTTTTGATGATAGGAAGAAGGGAAATAAAACTGTGTAGAATGTAAGTGTACTACAATAAATTATAACACAACTATATTTTATACTTTTCCAGTACTTTAAAGTTAAATTATAAAAAAAAATCTACAATATTTACCAGTTCATCATAAATAATAAAATTAATAATGAATGTTAAATTCTCATAGCACCGATTTTTCAGTTGTTTTACATGTTTTAAATAATATAAGGGATGAAATTTAACAAATTTTTTTGTATTATGGACATAGTAATAAAATTAAAATGCAAACATAATAATATAAATATTGAATATATTTTTTTTTCTAAAAAATATATATTTGGCTTACTCTGCGTGTCAAGAGTGCAAATTTGGTTTGACATTTAGCACATGATGGAGACTGAAACAAAATTGGCAAAACATTAGTAACACATATTAGTTGCTCACATTAAAAATACATAATACCTTTATTATAAATACAAATATTGATATAAAAAAGGAAAATAAAACCAGACTAAATGTATTAACCCTTATGGAAAAATAGCAAAATAAATTTTAAAACTTCATCGTGCAACACTTGAATTAATAAAACATTTACATTTTTGACATTACATTAATACATTTTTGAGCAACTGTGTAAATCTGCATAAGAATATAAATTCAGTGCACATTGAAGTAACTTCAATTTTAAATTAAGAATAATAGCTATTTTTCAATACGTATTAATAAATATTAAGAAAAATTGTGAAAATATATCAGGAAACAAAAAAGTATTTTATAATAACTTACATTATTCTATGCACAATCTAAACAAATAATGATAATTAACAGTATTTTACCTCTTTATCAGGAACCCAGAATGGTTCTTTAACTTCAAAAGGGCTAGTGGGTTCATCATCTAAACGAACAATCCTGAGTCCACTTCGACTCTTTACTAAACGTTTCTTACAATCTAAATTATCATACGACATTTCTCATATCCTCAAGTAAACTTATCTTACAAAACACCCGACTGGTGTACAAACACACCCTCTCGTGTCAAAATGTAAATAAACAAGTAACTGTTAATGGTTCCAGTTAACATATAATCATATATTTCATCATAATTAAAAAAAAATCTGAGTTTAGATGTTTAAGAAATTTAAAAAATTAGAAATTATTTTATATACCTCATATATTAAAACAACTTTCGATGAAAGCCTGAATTAAAATTTAAGAAAACGTAGAAATTTAGATATTTTATTTTAATAATATTTAGATTTGAAATTTATATATTTAGATATACCCAGGGGTTCGATTCTGATTTGAATCAGAATGTTCTTTTTGATTATTTTAATTATATTATATAACACAATTATATTATATTGTTTTTTTTTTAATTTGTCTATTTATTATTAAATTGCTTAAAGTTCGTTCCACCGGGCGTGAAGGCGCTGACCAATCACTAGCCTCACCACTTTCGCCTGAAACCAGTTTGAAATTCACCGCTTCGAGTTTACCAACTTTCAACACGAAAACCCTCTCATCAAGGCACAAACTATATTTACGCAATTGAATGGAAAATACAAGTATCCTTTCTCTACTTCTAAATGGAATCGAAGCCTCAAACCACCATAATTTCCTGCTTACTTATCGCTTTTTAGATATGTTACTACAACGCATATTTACTGATCATTTCTTATTACGTTTCCATCACTGATGATTTATATTTTTCTTACTTTCTTCATTTTTCTCTCTTATCATACGATTACTATTATCTATCTATCATGACTTTTTTCTTTCCTACTGCCTTCACATACCATTGAGTAGATGAACGCTTCTCATTCAGGCACTCCACATCTTTATTCAACAATGATGACCAACTTTCAACTCGAAGAGGAACTTCACTAGGCGTAATGCTATTTCTGACGTTTCGCTGTGAAGGGGTCGAAAAATGTTCTCGCCTGCCGCATGAATCTTCAACACTTCTAAAAATCTTCAACGCTATTTTAAAAGTGTTTTCGTACTTTCTTTAATATAATATTTACTAATCAACATAAGCTAGACGGCTCAATTGGTATTATATTATGCAAGCTAAATCCAAGAAGAAAAATAGTAAATTTTTCCATCTATAAAAATTTCCTGTTATGTGAAATTTATTGGTCTTAAGTAAAAGGTAGTGAGATATACATATACATATTTTGTTTCTACAGCAATTAAATTAATTCGCTCTCACATGTCAAATAAATTTTCGAAAATTACCTTTCCTTTAGGTAATCCTTTAAAATATCGATTTTCGTATCAGCAATTATACTCATTCTCATTTCCTGAAAGTCGTGAATACTACTTTAAAAAACCTTAAGGAAGGAAGAATATATATATATATATATATCAACCTTATCTGATTATTTAATATCCATTGTATTTTACATTTATTTTTCTAAAATATTAACTATGTGTTAATATACTGTCTGATATAAAAAAATGTAACACCATGAAGTTTTAGTCATAAGCAAGTTTTGGGGTATATGCAGCTGAACAATTTAAGCTTAATTTCCGTCAGATACTTTGATACTCGGAATTGATTTTTTTTTACTTAATCGGTTTACACCGAAAACTAAATATCCGCTCTATGAAGTTCAGAATTCTGTTCATAAAGGCTTACATCTAACGTCATTTACATACACTTTCTTAATGCCATTCTGTGACAACTGTTGTTTTTGATGTTCTTTACTCTTGCTTATTTTTTTTAATTAGTTATTTTTGTAGTTTGCAATTTCATATCGTTTTACATAATAGATCGCATAACAATTAAAGAAACTTTAATGGCTTTCAAATTTCAGAATCAAAGAAAGGGGCGAATTCGGCCGAACAAAACGAAAAAAACAAATCACTGTATTTCAGTATTTTGATGGCATTTAATTTTTTTTTTTTTATTCTTAAAGAACTACGAAATATTTTCCAATTGCAAAAATCAATGTCCTAAAGAAAATTCTTTTTATTCATTAATATTACTGAATATTCATATTATTTAGTAGGTTTTCTCAAGTTAATTGAAATAAATTTTCTCAATTTTCATTCACATTGTATGTAGCCTTGAGAAGTTGATTTCTACTAAATAAAAAAAAAAAAGCAGGATTAAAAATATTTTTTTCCTTTTTCAGAATATTTGTATGTTATTTAGTATGCTTGCTTTCTTGAAAAAGTTTTTTTTTAGTATTTATTTATTTGTATTGCATTATTATCTATTATTTGTATACATTATTTCAACGTGATTAAATTTTATAAATGTAATAATTTTGTAATGAAATACTTTTTTTTCATGTTGACATTTGACATGAAAATTTTAGTTTTTTGAAAAATATGTGCTATCCGAAAAATTCTTACTTTTCTGAATACCAGACAGTTTTGAGTCGCTTACTTAACTAAATCATTAGGATATTATCCCCTTTTATAAATCTTGTACATGATCTATCTATCTATATATATATATATATAGAGAGAGAGATAGATAAAAAAATAACATGATATTGTCCCGTACATATAATAAGTCCAGAATGAACAGCAATTAGATGCGAGATAGCAATTTATTGACAGACTTTTAGCAACTAGACTTGGATAAGAACATGATGAGACTGAATATACAATGTTTCATATACAATAATGGAATGTTCCAGAATACTGCTCCGGAAACTTTTATGAATATTCTAGTTGTCTGACATAAAATACCAAAAACAGATTATTTATAGAACAGTTTGGTCTTTTACTAGATTCGAAACTGGGAACTTCAATTATGCTCTACCTCAACGTAACAAGTTGTACTCTTAGGAAGAGCTAGTTGGTCTTACCATTCTACTGAAACGTGCGTAGATGTATCCCTTATGGAAAGAATTTGTACCACAACAAATTGTCTGTTCTGTTATGCTTGAAACCCGCAGATACTACAAGATCTTTTTGGATTAAAATTAAGCTTGCAAATTGAAGGCAGAAAATTATTACTATTGTACGGCATTTTAGGTTTCTCAATATCCGATAAAAAGGAGTCCTGAACTTATAGAATTAGAAATAGTATTGATATATATAAAATCCATTCTATTTATATGTAGAAAAAATAGTCTTGTGTAATCTAATAAATAAATATAAAAAACATACATCTTCTATTCTTATTAATAAAAATTAATCTATCAGCAAACAACTTTAAAAAGAGTTGAATTTTAATTTTTTAGAAAAAATAATTAGTACCAAAGTTTACTTTAAAACACAGTTTTGTTCAAAAAACTATTGAATCAACTAAAAGATGGGTATAATTATTTGCAATATTATAGTAAAAAAGACAAATTAATAAAAATCTTGTTTTCTCTAGCATTTGTTTGTTTTATGTGTCCCATATTAATGTTCAGTAGTAATCTGCTAACAAATTCCATTACATTTACTGTATGTCTTTTTGCATTTGAATGCATCCTAGTGAAATTTTTCTGCATGTTATCCGAGTTTTAGAGAGTGCATTCAATGCTCTAAATAACAAAAGTAATATAATAATTTCGCGACACATATTTTTTGTAATTTTATTGACCAAAAATGTTTTTCATATGATTTCTCAGCAGAATTCAATTTGTTTCTGAAACTAAAATTTTGAAACAATTTGAGATCCAACAAAAATATATTTTTATTTAAAGCAGTTTCAGGTGTGGAAAATCAAAAATGATTTTTATAGCAGCTTAAATTACATTTTTGTAGCAGCTTTCAATGGTTTCGTAACAGCATATTTTTGCATTAACAGTTCTTCAGAATTCAAGGCATATACTAATTAACTTTATATTATTTGCAATTGCATGATTCATATGAAATAATATCACGTTTGTACCGAAATTAAATTAAACTCAATCATTCCGTATGATATTTAAAATTCAATATGAAACTTTATTGATACATACATAAATTTCAAGAAGATAGTTAGAATTAGAATCGAATGTTAAAAAATATTTTTTATTTAATGTATAGATAATAAAATTTTTATTTTTATTTAATGTATAGATAATACAATTTTTATTTAATGTATAGATAATAAAAATTTTATTTAATGTACACAGTCCAGTCACATTAATGTGACCACCTGTCAAAAGCCAGAATAACCGTCTTTGGCAGAGCGGACCGCTGAGAGACGTGCAGGAAGAGTCAATTAGGTTTCTGAAGGTGTTCACTAGGATGTTGAGCCATGCCAACTCCTGTGCCGTGGCCAGCTGCGCTAGATTACGCGGTTAAGAATCCATGGCGCGAACAACCTGATCGAGGTGGTCCCACAGATTCTCGATTGGGTTTAAATCCAGTGAGTTTGCTGGCCAGGGGAGTACGGTAAACTCATCCTGGTGCTAATCAAAACACGCACATACACTGCGAGCTGTATGACACCTCGCATTGTCCTGCTGGTAGATGCCATCATTCTGAGGAAAAATAATTCGCATGTAGGGGTGGACATGGCGCGCAAGGACAGATGCGTACTTGTGCTGATCCATCGTGCCTTCCACAATGATGAGTGCAGCCAGTGAATGCCAGGAAAACATTCCCAAACCCTAATGCTCCCTCCTACAGCTTGGATCCTTCCGGCAATTGTTGCAGGATGTTTGCTTTCAGACGTTTCACGCCGTATACGCCAACGTCCATCTGTCCGATGGAACATAAAACGTGATTCATCTGAAAAAGCCACCTATCGCCACTATGGACGTCCAGTTTCGGTACTGGCGTGCAAATTCCAGCCTTCGTCGCCGATGAACAGCAGTCAGCATAGGTGCATTAATCAGGCGTCTGATGCGGAGGCCCATGCGCAGCAACGTTCGCTGAACCGTTGTTGAGGATACACTCTTGGTAGCCCCTTGATTCATCTGGGCGGTCAGTTGCACGTCTATTCCCCGAATGCATCTCCGTAGCCTTCGATCGCCTCTGTCATCTATAGCCCGTGGTACATCACATGTGCCACGCCGCTGATTTTGGATAGTGCCATTTTTCTATACACGGTATACTTTTACCACGGCGGCATGCGAACAGTTCACAAAATTAGCCGTTTCCGAAATGCTTCCACCCTTGGCCCGAAAGCCAATAATCATGCCCTTTCGATGCCCTAGGACATCCTTTATATACACTCCACTGCAATGTGCTGCCACCTGCCTTTTGTGATTGGTTATTTCACGTTGACGTCGAAAGTAGGTGGTGGTGACATTAATGTGACTGGACTGTGTATATTAAATACATCATCAATGAATTGGATACATTTCAGAAATAGATGTATTTTTTAAAGGTTAACAATTTTTATCCTTCTTGCAACTTCGAATATTTTGGAATTCTAGAAAGCAAGAAAATTTCAAAATAAAACAATAGCACTTTTTCAGTGCAACTATTTTAACAAGGGAAGTAATATTCTCAGTTACCTGTGTTTTTGACATTGCCAAGTTTAGGTGGCAAATTTTTCATCAGACAAAAGTCAATATGTACAAAATATTTATTAATTTATGTAATACTGCTATACAATTCATGTCATATAAGAAAAAAATAAAAAACATATGGTAGGAAATGAACTTGCACTTTTCTGAATATGTATTTAACCAGTATGTCACAGAATCACTTGACAGAATGAATTATTAATCCTATCAATAAAAATTAGTAATTCAAATTCGATTTTCTCAAAAAGTACTGAAGTTCATACTAATACTTTTGCCCAGTATATATTCCAGGCTTGATTTGCATGTAATATAACTTATATAAATTTGAAGGTAGGAACATACATGTTCTTATTCTTTCCTTATAAAATCTGGCTATACTATTTTAAACTTGAAAACAATTAATTTCCCAAAATAAATGGCATGTGACATAATAATTTGATTATCAAATTTGCATTTGTATTTACTAGCATAAAATCTACAAGGATCAACCATTATATTTATAAGAAAAAAATTTGATGACCAGTGTAATCTCCATTTTAGTCAAGAACAACTTTTAATAATTTTGCTGATGTACAAATATGTATATTTTATTAATAACAAAACTCAAAAACAATTTTCCAGATCATATTAAATTTACAATTCAATTTACATTTACTTTTGCAATTTTTTAAATTAATGTCCAGAAGATGGATAGAATAAATATGAAATAAATTCTGGCTCAGATAATTTTTTATGATATCTGTTAATAACATCTTGTATTCTCAGTTTTCTTCTTACATGAGGAGGTTGACAGCTAAAAAAAAAAGGAAAAAAATAGATTATTATTTAAGTACTGATTTAAAGTCTTTTAAAAAGCAGAATATAACACAACAACTACTCTTCATATGGTGTTCATTTTTCTTTACAAGTAAAAAAAACCTCCTCTCCTTGTTTCTAAAAACTACACACTTAAAAAAATATAAAGTGGATTTGTTTGAATATATAATAAAATAAACAACACTAATTCATTAATTTTTAAAGAATCTTATAAAAGTAATAACTTTAAATTAATAAACTTCTTTATTAAATTTTTAATATATTTTTTTTTTATGCAAAATAAAATTTAATAGAGAGGTTATTCTGGTAATGGTACAAGTCTTATTGTATATTTCTGCATATAAACCAAGAATTTTTAGAACTTTCTCTAAATCTAAATTAAGGGGATTGTCTTATATATAGATCACCTAATCACACAAAAAATTCAGGTACTTTTCCGTTAGACGCGAGCAAGAGATAAATCGCTAAATAAAGCACATTTTTATTTTTTAAAATTATTTTCATAAACTTAAGAAATATCAGCATTTCTAAATGAAATCAGCTATTTTAATTTCAAAATTGTTTATATTGCTTCTTTGTATAATTTGATAGCAAATCATTTAAAACGAAGTTTCTTCCATCTTGTCAATTTGATACAACTCGAAATCATATTCTTTTCGTAATTTTATTACACTGGCTTTTGATTTTGGAATCTTCTCTAATTTAAGACAGTTTATTTTTCTTATTCCCAAACTTGTTTTTCATTTGTAGAGAAACGTTGATAATGTTGTTAGAATTTTCAGCAAAAGCAATCACCTTCAGTTTTAAATTTGTGTATAAGAATTATTCTTTCCATTCATCTTTTAGGCAAAAATAAAATGGAACAGAAAATAAATTAGCACAAATAGCATACAAGATAACAACCGACTAAAAATAATCTGCGAGTTTCAAATTGGGTTGCCAGAGTTTTAAACTATTTTTTTTTTTTTTTTTTTTTTTTTTGCTGGTATCTTACTTTACAGCGATTTGACTGGAAAATTTTCCACCTATTTTACCTACTTGGAAACATTTTTGCAATCATGCTGACATGTCTAAACAATATGGGAATTTTTATATTTAGGCTTATGTATAGGTTTTGAACTTTGGGTAATTTTTTGAAGAAAAAAACTTTCTCACAGTTAATATTGAAATGGTTTATATTTGGGAAATATATGGCATTTATATTTATCAATTTGGTTTACTGTTAAATACATATTTATTGAAACTAAAAAAAAATTAGTTTTATATGAGCAGTAATACATATATAAATTTTACCTATCAGCATCTAATCTCTTTCTTCTTAACATATTTAAAGCAGTTTGTCTTACTAATATTCCTAATGTTCTGCGACTTACAACCATACCATCCACCAGAGGTAAAGCAAGAGACATCCTAAAAAAATTTCAAAAGAATATGACACAATTTTAGTTATATTCTTCTTTTAACAAAAATATACCTCTATAATATTCTTAAATTATATATTTTCAACTTGTAAATGAAATCAATGAACTACAGGAAATGCCCAAGTATGTTAACAAAAAACATGAAAAGAACATCCAAAGATTTTAAAAAAATTTTACTAAAAACAAAAGAAAAATTTTGCTAAAAATTACCCATGTTTTAAAAAAGCATACTATTAAATTATTCTTTAAAATACTTTATAATAATTAATAAGATTAACAATTATTATCAATTAAATAATTTATTAAAATTAATATATGTACTAATTATTAAATAAATGTAATTAACAAGTTAATAACAATTTTCTATCTTATAAATTTACAATCTAAACATAGCACAAGAAAATGTGAATGCTTTTTTTTAAAACATTAATGCAATATTTATTCTTTTTTAGTTCATATAAAAATAATGTAGTGAAACCTCCAAAGAGAACACCACATTTCTCTCATCTATTTCAGTAAAGATTCTTATTCCATATATTTAATGTTAAAAAAGATTACAAAAGCAAACAATGGAATCTTCATCAATACTTTTAATTTAATAAAAATTTAATAATCTTCTAAAATACCCAACAATGTGGCCTTCAGTCCATTACTCAAGTATAAGAAGAATTAAATGAGGAAATAATAATCCTAAAAACTAATGCATTATTGCTTTTTCTTTGCAATATGTAGTTGATGTTTTTAGAATTTGATCCATGAAATTCAAAATTAACAAAAAAATTTTGAAAACACTACTAAAAATTATACTTAAAAAGTTAAACCTTTATTATACCCATTAAAAAGTATAATCACAATTTTAAGATAAAATTTTTTTAAGCTTTACTAACAACACTTGTTGGATGCTAAACCAATCTCTATTAACGATTTAACAGTCTCATATTGGAATAATTTTTCATAACTAAATATTAGAGATGTTAGTTCTACGATTCTCTCTGAACTTGGAAGTAATTTGCATTAAACAATTTTGCATTGCTCAAGGTATGTGAATTTTTGACTAAAAACTTGTGCATGCATAAAAAAATGCTTGAAACTTTTTTTTTCAAAATAGATATTATATTTAAATTTTACAAAATCAGCACAACATATTTTAGAAATGTTTTTAGACGTAGTGCATCTATCACATGTCAATAAGAATGAGTGATGAAACAATTCATTGTCATCAATGGTTGATATTTCACTTGCAATGTCACTTTTATTACATATGCTACAATTCATCACTTCCCAAATCTAAAATGTTTTTTATTACCTGGATCATTTTCACTGAACATTATTATAGTTTTAAACAACAAAGTACTTAAATGGGGAATTACAGGTTGTTGGCATTCCTTACCTATTGAATTCTCAATTTTTCTGCCAACTGGTACGAAAAATCAAATGAACAAAAATACTAATCTGCTACCATTTAGCATTCAGATAGTAAACTCATTGATGACAAATGATGAATATATCAAATGTAACGCTCTTAAAAAAAATTTTGTGTCACAAGTTACACGTCAAAGACAATCAATTATGCATACTACCTGACAACAGAGACTGTTAAATAGTTAAAGGAAAAATATCTCCTCTAAAGTTAGGTTTTCTTAAAGGACTTTAAGGTAGAACTACTTGGTATATGCATAAAAAGGAAAAGTTCCCATCAAGCTGTTTAATGCAAGAAATATGTCACAGTCATAATATAATATACTCATTTTTCACGATAGTAACTTCAATATAAACTATGCCCATCAACATAATTCAAATTCAGATTTAGATGTCTAAGCTAGGCATATTATTACCATTTATATTTCTTTTGTTTTTTTTTTTTTTTTTTTTTTTTTAATCTTTATTTAATGTTAAGAATGCATGATCTATTTATACACATGCAATTTCTATTTTGAGAAATAAAATTTCTTAAACAAAAATAACAGGGAGGGTATTTTTTCTAGTTTGATATATCATTTCAGTTCCTGATAAATAAATGTTATATCAACTTAAATGCTATATCAACTATGTTATATCAATTTCTGAAAAAAATTTAAATGTTAATCAACTTAGCAAACAAATAAATAACTAAATAAAATATTCTTAAAAAATGCTTCTTTTTCCAAATATTAGCAAATTGTATCTTTTTTAAAAAGCAAAAATAAATATTCTCAAAAACATTTTTTTAATGCATAAATGCTTCCTATCACAACGGTGAGCTTTTTAAAAAACACTCTCTCATTGGCCATTTTTAGTTGGTTGGGATAGAGAAATTATCTCTTTGATATAAAATTTAAAAACAAAACAAGACATTTGGCAGACAGTACATAGATAATTTGGTTTTGATATAATTAATCTATACACATAACTAATCATAAAATAAATTTAAATTATATAATTACATAAAATGCATAATTTGAACTAAATTTATAGATAGTTCATTATGTTATTATTCATTATTATTTCGTGATGTTATTATATAAATTTTTATCAAGAGTAATCATAGAGCTAGTTTTATCTAATATAAAAGCTATTAGATAAAAGATATAAAGCTAGTTATTATCTATAAGCATAAAGCTGTTTTAATATATTTTTCAACATGCTTTCTACAAAGTTAAATATATTATTGAAAAAAATTTCATTGCATAATTACTTTCCAGCTGGTCCTTGCAATTTTATTTGGTACAATCCACTATGTAATGGATGAACAAAAATAACAAAGAGATCTTTTTCAGAAGTCCGAGAAATAAAGTTTGGTGGCTCTAATCCTGTACTCATTAATGGTAATACATCAGCTGAAATATTGAAAAATTCATGGTTAATGAATTCATGACAACCAATATTTATAATTTTTCCAATTATCACTATGCAATATTGTTGCAAAAAGATTTCATTTATCTCAATTAAAATATGGAACAAAATTTTTATTAAAAAATATATGCATCTATTTATTGTGCATAATTTTAAACTTAATTCATTCTCTGAAAAATATTGTGAAAAAATATAAAAAGTAAATAGATAAAAGTGTTACAATAAAAAATAAATCTGTTATTGATTAATTAATTTTCCCTTTTTCTTATAAGGTATTTGTAATAACTATTTATAAATACTCTTTTAAATGTAATCATTTATGATTATTTCTTTTACTTCATTTTTTTTGATAATTCATTCATATTAAAATATTTTTGGCATTTACTTTAGCAGTTTTAACACCTTTTAAGCAAACTATTCCTCCTTTTAACTTTAAGAAGTAATTATTCAAAATGAAATCAATAATAAATAACATAAAGCAAAAATAAAAACTTGAAACTTAATGCAATAGCAAAAATAAATATACACTGATTTCCAAAAATTAAGAAGAAAAAAAAATCAGAAGATTGTAACTGCAGAGGAAAAAATAAATAAATGTTCATAAACATTATGCAGTATTCACAAAAATTAATACTGATGTGAAAATCAGTAGAGCTGCAGTGATTTAACATAATTACATACAAGGCCCAAAACAGGATTTAAAAGATTCTAGAAATAAAAACTGCATAATAAAATTTCAAGATAACTATGTTTCAAGTACAAATACTTAACATTATTTATATGAAGAAATATGATGGTAAGTTATTGGGGGAAATAGAAGCAAGATAGATCAAGTTGGTTGAATGAGAGCCTTTTTGTAATAAATTGAGTGCAGAATACATTTTTAAGAACAGAATTAGTCTTTAGTAGATACAGCAAAGGGAAAACTAAAGCTACAAGTACTGCAGATGGCCACAATTTGCAACTATCCGCACTGAGCCATAGAACATCTACACCAACCCACTTCAGAACTTTTCTTGTAACAGCCACTACAAGGTTGGCACCCAGATAAAACTGTTAAATTTTTTTATAAAATAAGTGTTATTTTTTAAAATGCCCAGTACTATATGTACCCCATATCATTCTACTGAAATGAAAGATTTAATTGGGAATGCACATATATCAATTGAAATGCAAATATAAAATCCACCATGAATTCGCATGAGAACCATGTAGCAGACTCCATTCGGAGAGAAAAAGAAATATGTTTAAATAAATTTTACGTAAAATGTGTGCCAACCGTAGAGTGTTTCATCGTTTTAAAAATTAAAAAGTTGGTTAGCAGTAGTTTATGCTTTCAGCTGTAGCGATTGCTTTTGAATTGTAGAAAACAAATGTCATATTTGTGTCAACGCCTCCTCTCAATTCTAACATTTCACTAAACATGTTCACCATTTTTCGGAAGCCAAAAATTCTACTTTAGTGGAAGTTTCAGAATATGCAAAATTTAACTAATACCATTACATCTTCAATTGTGAATAAATACAGCCATATCTGGCCATAATCTGTACTTAAATCAATGAAGATCTTCTATCTTTACTGAAGAATCTAGATTTTGTTTGCAGAGTGACTCAAGATTATTGATCCAGGAGCTGGGAACCTGCTATTATATTATAGTTAACCTACCAATCATATCCATGAAATAGATTTAGTTGATTAATTGTATATGTGCAGACAGATCTCTTTGGATAGCTGCACCAACTGCGTATCATTCCTAAGATGCAGTATTACTGTAAGTTACATAGAGATGACAGTCTAGATCCCATTGTTTGTCCTTATATAGGTTTAGTCAATGAGTTTTCATCTTACAAGATGACAATATTAGAGTACACAAAGTTTGGTTGATAGAGAATTATCTTCGTAAGGAGACTATAGCATATATCACGGTCAGTAAATTCTGCAAACTTGAATCTGGGCATGGTTTTTATACTTGAAGCAGTTACATTGTTACCCTTAACTGCACTCTGCAAACTTTGAAGGTCCTTGAACTGCTTTGAAATAGTAAGGGCTGCTTTAAATAGTGCTTTCAATTGAATCAATAAAAACAACAATTTTGAGCACAAAACATTGCTGTTGCATATGTATAACTGTTAGAACTGATCACACTCCAAATTGAAGATGATCATATGGGTGTCTTTTTTTTTTTTTTTTTTTTTTTTTGTAATATTTTCATTTTGGCATCTTCAAGATAAGAAGAAAAAAAAAAACTTACTGTTTTTATTTTGTGCCTAATTTGTGAAGCACTAGGTGATTAATATTATTGCCACAGTTCATTAAATTCCAATGAGTATAAATTTCACAATCACAATTTTTCTGATTTTCCTTAATTTTTGGAAACCAGTATATAATAAACTTACCAAGTGGAAAATTTATTTGATCATCCAAATTCTCCAACCATACTACCACAACTTTCATTTCACAAACAATAGCACAACTATGCTGTCTGCCAAATTTTCGACCAGAACTACGACCTTGAGATAAATCATCACCAGCATCTAAGTTTAAAGACATAGCTCTAGGCATTGGAGCTTCCGAGAAAGATCCAGAAGGCATTGTCCTTCGATCAACATCTCTTATATCTAGAAATAGTATTAATAATTCAATAAAAACTGTTTTAAAACATGTATTGATGCTAATGAATTTTTAAATAGATATCAATTTAATTCTTTTTTAAATACCTTTATTGTTTCTCAGAATAATTTCATCTCCAAATTCATGAATTTTAGTATCTTTTCTCACAATTTTAGGGCTTTTAAGAGAAACAGGACTTGGAACTACAAAGGCTAATTCAGATGATACATCTGACCAATATAAAACTTTATTCTTCCCATTGTAAATGCTTACTGTGTCTTCTTCTGAAATAGGATCTGATTTCAAAAAGTAAATATTTTATACAATACAATATTAATATAAAAATATTCTTTAACAGTAATTAATGCAGATCTGATTTAACAGTAATTAAAAGTATTAACAACAGAGTAATTTTCTTTTATTAATCAAAAGAAAACTTCAGTGAATCTTCTAGCATGATATATATATTTTCTTATGCACAACTTAGTAATTTGAATTATTAGTTTTTTTTTATAATTTATCATTATGCCATTACAGCCATTTTAATTGTAATTGAAATATTCAAAAATAGCAAAGGAAAATCAAGATAAAATAATATAGTTTTAACAAAGCAACTACATTTATATTTCAGTCACTATTAATTTATATAAAAACAGTATTAGATGTGCATTGCATTTTACAAGTAATAAATTGTTATTGACAAGTATGCTTAGGTTAGCTGTATATAGACAATTCAAAAGCTGAAAATTATTGTTTCCTGGAATGTTTTGAAATCAAAATGTAGCATGGAAAAGTTCGGATCTTAAAATGTTCATAATCACAGTAGTTAGTAATATACTGAACCACTGTAAAACCATATTAAATAAACCAAATCATAAATTTGTAAAGCATATTAAAATTGCTTGATAAACAACTCAATGTCATATATGAACTATAACTTTATTCTAATTACAACCTTTCAATCAAAAAAATATTCAACTTCATACTTTAATAAAATATTTCATTTGATATTCTTCTAAAAGTCAATAAAAATATATATACTATCAATCTCATTTTTTACAATGTGAATTTGGAATGTTTAAAAATAAAACTGTGCAATAAAAACAAATAATTTATACCCAAATCATCAGTTGGGAGAATTTTCCATGCAGTTGAAATATGACCAGTCCAACCAGCATGCTTTTTTACATCAACAGGCCATCCAAGTGATCTTAAAAATTCTGAAAAGTGTGGATGTATGTTTCTTTGTGTCTGAAAAAAATGTTTTTCACTATTAATTCTAAAATAAAATTCTTAACTAAAAAAGAATTAAAAAAATGCACTTATACTTAACATACTTATACTTAACATTGTCAACACTTACGACATTTTGAAGAAAATTATCAACAGAAGATTGACCACTTTTTACATATAAAATGAACACAGTATCTGCTGTTCTGCTTGGAGTATTATCAATTTCTTCTAACTTATGGGAGAAATTTTCTAAATTTTGATCCAAGGAAATTATAGATGGCAAGGGTTGTGTCAAAGATTCCTATATAAAAAAATCCTTTAAAATAAATGACCTACTCATTACATAAATATTTTTAATAAAAAAGATTTACATACATAATCTAAAATTATTTAATAACAAAACATTTTTATAATTGTGATAAATGAAATAAAACATTAATATGATATTAATAATTTATTATATGAAACATTACTTAAGTAATATTTAACAGTTTTAACACTAGCATATAAATAATAATAAATTTTTAATGAAATTTAAGCTATAAATTAATAAATTTTAAAAAGAAAAATTATTGATGTATGTATATATTTAAAATCATGAAAGAAAGTTGTCAAGCTTATATACATATATATATTAGCTTTATTAAGATACAAAATATAATTTCTTTAGAAATATAAAATATCAATTTTTTTTCCATATTGTCAATGCTTATTATTATTACCCAATTAATAGAAAATAAAAAAAAAAAAATTGTTAACTTCTTTTAAAAATATTTATAATAATATTTGTTGATTCATTGTGTAATACCATAACATACTTTTTAAAGCATCTGGATTAAGGAACCCAAGATGTGAGAGGAAAAGGCGAGAAGTTTGAAATTCTTGGCACAAACTGTAAAAAGAAATTTTTTAAACAAACACAGTGAAAATATTCTTTAAACATATGATAAACTTTACCCAAAAAGAATAAATATTATTTTACGCTTTTCATGCTTGCATATTTACCTTGGTGATTTGCATTCAGTTTCTGGATTCGGATATTCCCGATGTTGTGATTCCACTTGTTTCTTCACGGATGTTTCAAAATTGATTTGATTTTCAATAAGTTTTAAAAATTTATCAAATTCTCCTGCTCCAACTTGAGAAATATTTTCAAGAGATGGTATACTTTTATCTCTATTTAAAAACAACAATGGAATATATATATAAAATTATAATTAATCATTTGAAACAATTTAATATTTACTAATTTCAATTCTCAAAAATTAATAAGAACATTAAAAATTCAAATACTTTTATTAATGGTATAAATAATGCTAAAAACATATATATCAACATTATCATTGTAGGATTAGTATAAAATAGAAATACATTAATAAAGTATTACAAGTCGTTCTCAAGAAAAGCTATAACCAAAATTATCTTCTTTACAAGCTCTACTTCAGAGACATTAAAAAAAAAATTTTATTTTTTATTTTAATTTAATTTGACAATTTTTCACTGATTAATATTGCTGTGCCACTAATTTTTAAAACACGTAACATAAAAAATTTGCTAACAAATGAATAATTTTCTTTCTGTGTTTCTTTTTTTTTTTTTATTCCTATTTTATTGAGAATAATGCAATATAAAACAATTTCTATATTAAAAAAATATTATTTCTTCATAGAAAATTTAAAATATCACACTAGCTGTAAGGAAAAACCGGATATGCTGCACTTTTTTAAAATTCATTTTATGAATTGTATCATACACACACAAGATAAAGTAACAAAATTTTTGTAATACATGAAAATTCATAAAAAAAAAATTTACAATGTTGAGATAAAAGTATCAATAAACAGAATGGTAAAAATAATTTTCTCTACAGAAAAATAATACAAAAAATAAATTTGTAAATTTTTTTTTCAATAAGCTAAAATTAGAATTTCTTTTTGATATCTTTCAAAAATGCATTTCCAGCCAAAAAGATAACTTTAAAGAATTGAGGAAATTAGGCAAAGAAGAACCCCCATTAGGCGAATTGATGATGTTGAAAAGATCTAAAGTTAATTGGAGTTAATCAATAAAGGGTTATTGCACAAGATAGGGTCAGATGTAGGAAACTCGGAGAGACAGGCTTGGCCTTGACAGGTTGTAGTGCTCAAGAAGAATACATCTTTCAAAAAAGCCAATGTTTTTTTTAAGATGATAAAGACTGAACATTTTATAAGTAAGTTTCACAGATGCTGTGTGAAAAATCCTTTGAAAAAGATTGCTGTTGATATTGTATTTGTTGAAACACATTTTTTCCCTAATTGGTATTGTTCCAAAACTGAACATTTGTACTTTTAAATGATAAATAGTTATTCAAATTTACATATAAACCAACCAAAAGCAAAAATTTTTAAAATTATAAATTTTAGTTTATGAAATGTTTAAAAGGTACTATTGCAAATAAATTCCATTTGCTTAAAAGGGAATTCAGCAAAAACAATCTTTTTCATCGTATTAAAATAAATTCTTTTATTTCAAACTAATATTGTTCAAAAGCTGAATGTTTACTTTGAAATGATCAAAATATTAAATAAATAAGTCAAAAAATGGACCAGATGTTCAAATTTTTAATAAATTTTCTATGCTGATTCTTCAATTTTTATTTCATTGTGTGCAGCTGGGAAAATGAAATTAAACTAATAAGCAATTTTTCAGTTTTTAATTAATATTTCAAAAATTTAAAGAATTGAAAAATATAAAATAGCGATCATTCACAGATCGTTCTTTTAATACACTTGATTGTTCCCAATTTGTTTTAATTAAAACGAGGTAGAATTAAACAAATGTTCTCAAATTTGAATTATGTTCATGAATTATAATATATCTATATCATTTCATATAGATTCTTACACTGCAAGAGACACAGAAAATTTTTAAAATGTTATAAATTTAATAATCATTTAAAAATATGAAATTCAATTTAATTTCATTAATGCGACTTTTTTTTTTTTTTTTTAAAATCACAAAAAATATTACATAATATATTGTACTACATTATAATAAAATATGTAATAAATATTATTAAAAACTTGCCCATGACATAGAGGAATCTTATCAACAGCTTCAGGAAAATATCGTTGTTTAATATTATGTACAGTTCCAACATCATTCATAGGTATAGGTCTTCCTGGATTTATAGCATAATGCTTGCTACCAGACTGAAAATATAACATTGTGTATAAAATGAAACGCATTTTATAAATTATTCATTCGAATGAGTAAAAAATTATAATTTAATAAAAGAATTTTAAATTAAGTTTGACAAGCATTACGAAACATAAAATAAATTTAACATACTTTGTGATGAGGCAAATGTCTCAACTGAACACACCATGCATGTCGACCAAAGGGCCCTCTAATAAGAGCTGTTAAAGTAGGCTGTGGATCTGTGAATTTTGTAAGTTTTAGAAAAAAGAAAATTACAATTTTCTTCTTATTTCTAATAAGCAATAACATAAAATAAGTTTTAAAGATGTATTAAAGGAAATATAAAAATTAAAGAGTGAGGTGAGGTTATGTAATCATTCATATATTTATTTTGAATAATTAATGGAATTTGACAAAATGAATTGGCATTTGATCATTTATAATTTCTTAATTTCATCTGTTTATAATCATTTTGATGATCAGACAAAATCAGACAGTAAACTTTATATGAAATACAAAATAGATTAAAATAGTTAAAATGTATATCTATAATTTCATTTTAGCAGTACATAATTATGTAAAGCAATTATCACCATTATTTTACATTCAAAATCATAAAATCAAAATTTTCAAATTTCCTCTCCTTGCATTTTCAGTAAAAAATTTTAACTATATTCCTTCCTGACTTTCAATTACAATGATCAAAATTTTGTCTAACATATATAATTGCATTTAATTTATGAAGAAATTTACAAATGTATACAAACTTTAACCTTGCTCATTTCCCAAGTGCTGTTCTAATAGAGCTAAAATTACAGAATTATCCAAAGCAAAATATCGGAAATGTTTCACAACCTCTTCTCTTGTTAACTGATCATCATCCAAGTTTTTACATTGTTGGAGTAAAGATTTCTCATCTAAAAGTGATGATAGATTTTGAGAACCACATGGGGGAGGAAAGTATCCCTAAAATAAAAGAACAGAAATCTGTATTTCAATGTAAAGATTATAGTTTTCTTTGGCTATCATGCGATTGACAATTTTTATTTTTGATTTATATGTAAAAGATAAGTCAGATTAATAATGCTTTGCTTCATTTACTAAAATAATTTATCACTAACTCTTACATATAAATTGATTATTTTTTGTCATCATTCTTTTCAAAGGTTTTATTCTTTAACAAAATTCTGTTTCTCCTTTTTTTCTACCAGTTCCAAGGGCGTAAATATCAAAACTAAAACCATTTTTTGTATCCCATAATTTCTAAATCCATAATTAAATTAAATCTTTCTTTAAATTTAAATACTTGCAACATTTTCTTTAAAAATCATAATTTTCTGCATATAATCTATAGAATATACGCCTATTTTTTGAAGTTTCATAAAACTCAATTCAATAAAACCATTACCTAAAAATACTTTTTAGCAACAACAGCAAAAAAAAAAAGTTTTGGGTAATAATAAAATAAACAATATTATTAATATAAAAAAAAAGGAATATAATTATTGTAGGTAATGGAAGGGGAGCCACACTTTTACAAAAGTAGATAAAATGCAATATGCATCAAACATTGATTCATGCTAGTGGAAAGTGGATAAAAAACCCCTAGAATGAAGTTATACACAATTAAAAAAAAAACATTTACAAAATGTTTTATATACAGGTGAAAAAAATTAAATCTAGCAGTATTATAATTTGTCTAAGATATAAGAATAGTTGAAAGAAAATTATAACAATAAACATTTTGTAGTAGACGTATGAAAATTAGTAATGCATTGTGAATTTTTACAAAAAATTTTCTAATCTTTGAATGTGATTTTTCTAATTTTTAAAAATACAATGAAAATATTTATAAAATTGATATATTAAAATCTGAAGCTACTTAAGAATTAGAATAAATATAGATTGAAATATTAGAATTTTCTTTGAAAATTTGTTATGTATGATATTTTGATAAGGTATAAGTATATTTTTAGGTAAAATATTTAAAGTTATTTTGAATTCAGTTATGCTTTTAAGATAAAAGAAAATTAATTTACCACATAATCAAGCATGCATGCCAACACAGCTTCAGCAGCGTCTTTCACACGCATTGATGCAGGCTTTAATTCTTTATCACCTTTGAATTTTGGAGTGTCACTTCTTTTGGGCTATAATATGTTAAACATTCAAAGCTTGTATTTTTGTACTCATAGATTACGCATAATATACAACAAATTATTATAAAGTATCAGTTCCAATAAAAAATTTCTTCAAAATTAGATGCTGCATATAATTGCGAATAAAAATAAACTTCAACAAACAAATCAAAACAAAAAATAATAGATTTTTAAAATAAAAATTATTTAATCTTTTATTTTTGTTTTTTAATGAAAAAAATTTCTATTAAGATATTTTAACAATAAAACATAATAAAATTCTTCATTACCTGAGATTTGGAACCTGATATGCCAAGTTCTACCACTTCAAGTACAGTATGTACTGTATCTTTATCATTCAAAAGATCTGGATGCTCAACAAGCCAAGTAGTAACACAGTGATAAGCTGCCACAATTGTAGAATGCAAATCTTTTGAATGTGCAGGTGGAGGTCTTGAACACTGGAATACAATATAATCGCATATCCATTTCACAGCACGTTTCCCTTCCAAAGAATCTATAATTTTAAAATTTGACATTAATTATTTTTTATTTAAAATTATCATCAAGTAATTATTAATTTTTAGTAAATTAAGAACAAAAAGGCAAAGATAAAATATTACTGATATAAACATTATTACTATTAGTAATATATGTTACTATATTATTACTATGAGTAATACAACTGAATAGATCAATATACTATTATTATCCAATTTATTAAATAAAAAATTAATGTTTAAATAATTTACAAAAGAATAGAAACATTTGCAAACTTTAAACTAACTGTAATCATATTTAAATAAATAAAAAAAAAAAAACACTGACCTGTAGCAATTTTCACTAAGAAAGCATAAGGCGAAATATATTATTAGTTCTTTAATAACAAAATGATTAAAATATAAAAATTTCATTTCATAAAAGTCAAATCCAAAATTATTTCAAACACAATAAAGTTTATAAATTATTTAAGAAATTTATAAATAAAATTTTATACCTATATAAAAAAAAAATGCGGAAAATAACCTGCTTGGGGTAAATGAATACGTGCTAAGCCAGATAGAACTTCAAGAGCAGCAAGAGATACATTGAGATCAGTCATCCAGGATGATATCAAACGATGGCATATCAGATACGTAGCTCGTAGAAATAAAGCATGTGTTGAATCTATAGAAAAAAAAAAAATATAGCAATACAAAATAAATTATCAAACCAGTGCACATCCTACAAGACTTAATATGTAATATTAATTTTGTAACATAAATTAAAAAACAGCATTTAAAACATAGTAGATTATGTATTAAGAAGATTCATTGCCAAAATTGCAATTTTAATTTTAATATTTGAATAAAATAGAAATAAATATTTCTTACTATTTTTAAAGCACAATTAATCATTTGTTTTAAAATACAAACAAATATTAGTTTGCATAATAAATATGTATTTTAGAAATGATTATTATAATTGTATTATAAGGTTTAATTTAAAAAAACATTTCATTTTATGAGTTAATAAAAAAAAAGATAAAAAAAAATGATTGCATAAAATAATTTTATCTTAATTTTCTAGATTGTAGAAAAAAAAAGTTACTCAATTTATGTCATTAAATTAAAAACATTTTTTAGTTACGGGAGGATATTTAATTAATTTCTTCAATTTTTGTAACTTTGCAAATTTAATGTGAGGCATAGAAAAGAAAAAAAAAATAATCTAAAAAATATTACACAATAATCATATTCATGATTTTTAAAAATTCTTTTAATGAAGTTTTAATCATTTTTATCTATTTACAGGTTACTTAAGGCTACAACCACAAATCTGAAATAAAAATCAACAATAGCTTAAGTTTATATGAATTCAGTATTAAAAAAATATATCACATCATATAAAATTACACTTAATTAAATAACAGACATTGTCTACTTGAAATAAAAAATTCACAGGGATAACAAACAGCAAAAAAAAAAAAAGGAGATAAAAAGGAGAGGAGGATTAGGAAAAAACACCACAAATAAAATCATAATATCACAAAACAAAAGTCACCACAAGATCAAAATCCATCACCAAAGGGTTCAGTAATATGCTTGAAGTAATAAAAGAAATAAAAGAGACCACAGATCCAAGTTGAAGGATAGAAATTTCTTTGAAAGGTGCAAATTTTACCATCGATAAGAAGAGGGAAATCTGTACGAAGTAGGTTGTCAAGATCAGGACCCAAACTGCTGCATTCAGATGAGCCTAGGGAATCGCAGCTTTCTGCTACTTCTGTCTGTAGTTCTGAGGGAACCATTAGAATATCCAAAAATGTAACAAATTTTCTAAGCTAGTCATTTAATTAAACAGCAATAAAAGAGGGTTGTCCACTTTCATTGTATACAGAGAAAATAGCATAATATGCAATAAAAGTTCAATTTTATCAAATCATATTTTTATATAAAATCACAAATCAATTAACAAATTATGAAATCCCTCAAAATATCTCTGTAATATATTAATGCTCTACGGATATTTTATTATAAAAATTCATTTATATGCAAGGATTCATTTTTTTATAGAATAGAAAACACATATTTACTCTCTAAAGTTGTTTTTAAAATATTTAAATTAGATTTTAAAAATAGGTATCACATAATAATAATGCAGAAACTTTTCTATACCATAGTTATTTAATTATAACAACTTTTCTTATTTGGTTCACTTTGAATAAAAGTGAAATTTATATGTGGATATTTTATGTGTTAAGTCATTTAAAATAATTCCAAGCCATAAAGCTTAATAGATAGGAAATATCATTATTACAGATTACAAAAGTTCACATAAAAACAATTGTAAGGTTTTCTTTATACAAAAAATACTAATTTGAATACGTTAAAAATTTAATTATTTAAAAATATTTAATTAGATTAGAATTTATATTTACTACAAATTCTAACAAAATTAAAAAAATTTAAATAATTTTTAAAACTTTCTAATGTATTAAAATCAGTTTTTACTTACTTATTATTATTTTTTTTTTATGTTGTTAAGGTACATATACAAATTTCAACATAAAACATTAGGATCATGAATCTGATGTGTAATCAGAAGGGAAAACAAGAATATCATATACAAATAAATAAACATACCAGATGACAAAACACTACTAACGGATTCAACACTAGCATTGTCATTTAAAAGAGGTTGGGTAATCTGTTCAACCTCTTCACTTGCTGCAGAATCTTGAATGTAAAATAAAAGGCCACCTACAATAATAATAATAAAAAAAATTATGTACACATAAGGTTTTTGAATGCACAATTCTATTAAAAAATAGCAATAAGACAATTCTATATTTCAATAATAAAATAGCAATGAGACAATTCTAGACAAATTCTAAATATGATTTAAACTTTTTTCTCTACATTTACATATCCTAAAAATATTAACTTAAAAATACAAATAAAAAAAAATTTTGTATTACAAAATAATTACCAAATTATACATTTGTACTTCTCTCTATTATTTTATATTTGTTTTTAAAAATCTCTACAAGTAATAACAAAATATAAAACAAGACTACATAAAAGTGACTTTAAAAGTCTTTTTCCTTTTCATATTTCTGAAAAAAATCTTAATAATCAATCATAATATTTGAAAAAATATAAAAAATACATATTGAATATGAGGAAAGAAATGAAAAAAAATTGCGACTATATTCAAATCTAAATATAACATATTAACTCACAAAAACTCAATTCAAAATATTTTGTTATTTATTTCAAACTATACAAAGAATTATTCAAAAAATCTCAATAAAGGCATCTTCAAAAATATAAACATTACATGTAATACAGATAATAATAAAAGCAAAACTATTACCTAATAACATATGAATATTCAATGATTCAGTTTCGACTTGCAATGCATTAATTAGAAGGTTTACTAAACGAATCCTTAAAGACTGGAATGTGAGGCTGCTTTTTTCATTCGAAGATAAACCTAAAAACATTTATAAATTAGCAGGAAAAACATCAAAACTTTCCAAGAGTGGAAAACTGAGTTATATATTTGAAATTATCTACAAAAAAAGTTCACATCATAATATTCATTTTAGGGAAAAGGTAAAATTTTGTTGAAAACTAGTAAAAAAAGCTAACAATTGAAAAATAAAAGTCACCAATACGTAATTTTATATAACAAATTATTTTCAATAAATTAAGTTCATAAATTTAATTCACACATTAATTTATTTAAAGATTTCAATTTTTATAATAATATGTATATTTAATTTGCCCTTTAATGTTTGTATAAGTAGAATGATTTCCAGTTTTGGTACAGCAGTTCATGTACACTTCATATCTGAAATAAATACTTTCAAAAAAAAAATTTTTTAATGGAACTGATTATGAAGCACATAATTTATGTATAGCGAATGCATTTATATGGCTACGTTATCCAGACTGATTTTGTTTCTATAAAGTCCTTTGTGTATTCTCCTTTGAGTTTTCTTACATGCTTTTTTTTTTTTTTTTTAATTTTTCTGTAGTGTTTATATATATAAACTACAGAACAGACAACAAATTTTTTTCTAAAACTTTTGACATTTAACAGCCATATCGTCTTCCATGATTTCATTCATAAGGAAGTTAATTTCATCAATTTAGGAAAAAGTTGACATAATTTTTACTATATATAATAACCTGAATTTGTGAATTAAAAAGAATGTTTTAAGCAACAATTTTATATTATTTTTTAAGAATAAATTACATCTGCATTTCTTTATAAATTAATAATTATAAGCAACATAATAATTACTAATACCATAATTTCTTGCCTACAATCTATGAACATTATTTTTAAGAAAGCAATTATTGTTTCAGAATATTTTTTTCCTATGAATCACCAGATGAACAGTTAATATACAGAACAACAAATCTTTTAGCAATTACTTTTCAAACATAGAAAAATTAGCATGTTTACATTAAAGTGGGGGGCAACATGGGACATATCATAAGAGACAGGATAAAAAAGAAGTAATACTTAAACTAATAAGATATAAAAATGTAAATACAATATGTTACTTTATTATAACTCTGCCAAAACTTTATTATTTATTAAAAAATATTAAATGGATTTCTTAAAATTTCAGACATATTAAGACTTCAATAATGATTCCAAAAAATGAAGTTTTATCAGTGCATTAATTGTTACAGAAACCAGGAAATTACATCAAACTGTTTGCAAAATATACCAGGTCAGTATGTTTTTATAGCTGAAAATTAATATTGTCGATTATATACAAGAAATGATAATAATCAAAATTAAAAATCACCAAACAGTAGGTAGACGGTCTTTAAAAAAAAATTGTAATCGTCTAATGCCGATGTAAAGTTTACCCATGGGTATCTGCATTTTTGGTGTTTGCATTTTTGTATTTGCATTATTGGTCGTCATAATCATCGTCGTCTATATCAGACTCCTCGTTCTCTTCCGAAGAGATAGGATTCAGGTCAGCGAAAGCATTTGAACCTTCAGGAAACGATTCTGTTCGAAATTTTTCAAGCCATTCCAAATCAATATTAACGTTTTGTGATTAGTATAAAGGCTTGTTACAAAGCCGCATTGTAAACACGATTGGGATTAACGCATTGATACATAATTTCACGTAGATAGTGGCTGAATCGTTTACATTGCGAGGAAGACAGTCGACCGATTTGTGCAAGTCGTTAGGAAGGTTCATAAAGGATCACTTGATACCATATTGACGATCCCGACCAAGCTCTCGTATTTGCATGAAAGGGATACGAAGATCAACGAGATGCTCTTCCAAGTCATTCAACTCAGACAAACAGGAGGGTTGCTCAGGATATCGAAAGCTATAATTGGCTGCAAGATTTGGAACGTTGCGTTTACGAATATGATCGCTGCACGTTTTACAAAAGTCAGCTTCATCCAAGTCGACAGAGAAAATTATTGCAATTTGATTTAAAGAAACGTTCTTCGACTTTGAGCCCCTGTTACTCATGAGAGTAGTCGTTTAAATCGGAATGAGTATTGTTCAAGAAGCAATGGGAGCAGGAAGGAGTAACTGAAGAGGACGAATTAAAAGTATCCTTGAGAGGACAAGAACAGGAGGGAGAGTAAAGAGAAGGAGTTTGAACACATTTTGTGTGTTTAATATTGTCATCGTGAGGGTTGATAGCCTGTTGACGATTGAGAGCTCGACGCTCCCGTTGAAGGGCATTTTGGCGGCCACGAGTTTCAGGCTTCGAATGGGCTATTCTTTTCCTTTCACGATCAACGCTTTAACATTGTCTTCCATTGTTGTCAACATTGTTTCCAATTTCCATTGTTTCCTTTTTTGGCATAACTTTATTTCGGATCGGACATCATTTCAGGTCGTTACCGAAAACAATACCCATTGATACCCATGGGTAATAAGTTTCACTGCAATTAAAACAATTTTCGAGCAATTAACTTTAACTTTCCCAGGTGTAGTGAAAATATCTTATTGAGGCTTATTTTGATTCAGAAAAAACATATATGTTTATATTTTTGAAACTTCTTTGAAAAAGATTGAATTAACAAATATATTTGTTTGAAATACAAATCAAATTTATTTCCAAAATTAAACTAGAAGAAAGGTACATAATTATATTTCATAAATAAGTAAATTAAAAATTACTCATAATTATATATCGATTATAGACAACCATTAATCTCGCAATAAGAAATAAAAAAATTTAACAAACATATATGCTTTATTTAATTTCAAAAATAAGCTTTGATAAGATTCTTTTCTTAAAGGTTATCCAAAAAATGTTTAAGCGTAGAAACTAATCAACATTACAATTAAATATATTCAAATATTCAGTTTAACTTTTCAAACATTCAAATACTTATTCTAATACATTTACACATGCTCTCAGAAGCACATTTTTAGCTTACTTTTGATGGGCAAATTAAAAAAATGCAGTGGCAAAGGCAGCATAGAAAGAAGTAAATGAATAGCAGAATGTCGAAGTTCTGCATTAGCTACCAATGGACTTTGCCTGAGGAAAAATATAGATAAACAATAACTATATCTTAAATAAAAGTTTTTTCTAATAATATTTTTTTTTTTAATGAAAAAGTGATTCAATAAACTATACACTACATGCTTATAAATAGTTTTAAAAATAATAAAATTTAATTTTTAAAAATTCTTTAGAACTTAAAGCTACAATTCTATTTCTCATTCCAAGCTTAAAAAATTTTATAAACCAACAACAACATCTTTCAACATAACATAATTCATAATTCCAAAAAGGACGAAATAGAAGAAAAGTATAGCAATGGGAAAAGAAAGTAATAGGACAAAATGCAGTTAGGAAAATTAAACATACTTGTTTTTTAAGCATACAAATTATAAAAAGTAACATAAAAACCTTAAAAATATTCATTACCAAACAACTAATAATTATTTATATTAAAAATTTATTAATCAGATCTTATAACTGAACATTACAAAAACATTCATTAGATGATTTAAAAACAGAGAAATTACAATTGAGTTACTTATGGGATTTTTCTTTTAACCTTCTTCATGGATGGGTAACAGAGATCTACTATACCATATAAGGTATAGTAGCTACAGGAATGGATTGTGGAGTTATAGCGACAAACACTTACATTATTATATATATATATATATATATATATATTGATTTACTTATTTATATTTTTCCATGGAACTTCTTTGTTTCTATAATGGCTGCTCATGTATACATCTTGTTATTTTCCAACAACTTTAACATATTACTTTTTAAGTTATTTTGTCAACAGAAATGTTTAGGAAATTAATATTATTTAAAATCTCAATTACATACACAAACAGGATTGTAACATTTAATACCAAAAATTATGACTGCAGATTACATGCCATTTTAGATTAAAAAGCAAGAAATGGCAGGTTTAACATGAAAAGTTTCCAATAAAATAATGAAACACATTACAAAAATGGTTTTTAAAATATATTTTAAGTACATTGTTATTTACCTCATTTTCATTTCACCAGGTAATACCAGTTCTAAAGCTTGAAGAAAATCAGGCAATAAAACCATCACACCATCCAAATCTTTACGGAGCAAATCACTTGAATTCATTAGAATGCTGGCTAACATTTGTCCTCTCGTCTACGAAAATTAATTTAAAAGTCAATTAAAATATAGAATCATGCAATGTGTTCTGAAATTTTAAAATCATCATAAAATATTTTTTTTTTTTCTATACAAACATATTAAGCATAAAATTATAATATATAAAAAACAGAAAAAAAAATTGTCTTACAAACAGTAAAAGATTTCAAAAACTTTCCTAATGACAATGCAGTTTATTATCATTCACTTTCAAATGGCACTCAATAAGCACAAAAAGATTTTAATAAAATTTTAACATAAAATTTAAAGCATGACAACCATCAATAAATGATATATTAGAACACAAAAAAGTTTTTGTCCACAAACAATTAAAAGTAAATGTATGGTTTTTAAAAATTTATAAGATAAGAGTTTCTAATTCCTCAAATTAATAACATTTTTTTTTTTTTTTTAATAAAATACATTATAAATCTTAAACTTATCTATTCTTATTAATTTTTTTTTTTTTAAATTATATACATTTTTAAAAAAATTAATGTAAAATGGTATGATAAAAAATTTAAATGTTTAAGAATTGATAAGTTTACATTGGCATAGAAAAACTAATTTTCAATAAATTAGCAAGCACAAATATTTATTTGTTGCACTTGCACATTACAAAGTTGTTTTTGTTCATTTAATCTAGTGAACGATCAGAGCTACAATAAATGATGATTGTAAATGGTATCTTGTTCCTGACACTATTTTTACTCTGAAGAACATTAGGAAAAATCATTACCAGTTCTATTTTTTTTAAATATTATTAGTGACAAGAAGTACCTCAATTTTAAAATTCTAATATTTTAGCTGCCAGTTAGCAAACTCAACTAAATCTTGATCAACACTTATATTTCATTTTAATTTAAACTTTTAAAATAGAAATAGCAAATCATTCACTTTTATGATAGGTATTGTAAAAGTTTTTGATAATTAAAAACTGGTGAAGTAAAGATGATTGTAGTTAAGATTTAATTTTTCTGGCGAATACATGAAATTGATGATGAAAAGTGAGGTTAAAAGAGTCTAACTAACACAGATTTTATATAATAAAATCATATAATTATCTAATTTTATATAATCAGGTAATAAAAATAAACTAATAATTCATTTTATAAGAAATTCTGGCTAATTCTTAACTATAAATTTTAGTACTAATTTTTGCAATTTTATTATAAAAGTATACTGACTGTGCCCCCCAGATAAGCCATATTGAAGTGCAGAATAAAATCTTGAAAGGTACACAGGCAGTATTTCTTCACCTGTCCGTTTTGCACAAAATATTCTACACAAAGAACCAACAGCTTCAGCTTGTCCTGATTCAAAATTCTCCAGAGTTAAATTAGATGGTATTTCAAATGACTCAAGCATTGGTGCAGAGCTCTGCCTGTTATCCAAAACAAGTGAGCTAGGTCTTCGTAAACTATTATCACTTTCTGTAAACGAAAAAAAATAAAGAAATGTTATAATTTAATGCATAATTTTTCTTAAAGGTACAGATATAAGATTAGAAAAAGAAATCAGAACTAAATCTTAAAAGTTTCGATTAACTTAAGTGAAGAATAAAAAATTTAGCCATCAAACAACTTTTAATTTAAGAATATAACATATAATAATAATAAAATGTAAAAAAATTAACTTCAGAAGTATTTCGGCATAAATTGTATATAATTATAATACTGAAAAATAGAATGAATAATATTATTACTTATTCAATTATGTTTCCTATATTATAATCCTTTTCCTATATAATAATACTTTTATACCTATTTATTTGGTCACTAATTTATTTGTTTTTCTCAATACATATTAAATTACCTTTAAACAAATATTTAAAAATATATTAATGAAAATTTTCAACTTATTTTATGGTTTCTTTATTGCTTGAGTGATGATAATCAAATTTATTTCAAATTTTTCAAAGTAATTGCAACCATTTTTGCTAATGTGATTCCATCCTTCATAGACAATGAAAATCCATAAGCATGTTGCTTAACATAATGTTCTAATACTTAAAAAAAATATATTCAAAGGGAATTTGTTGGTTCTGTATAAAAAATAACCCGATTTTTATTTTCAAAATAGAAATAAACTTATTTCTAGGAAAACTTATTAATTTGAAAAGATTGGATAAACGTCCTTAATGATGTTTCATGTAAAGACAGAAAAAATAAAAGAAGCCCCCATAAAATATTTATTTTTTTTTAAAACGATCAGTACATCAGACCTACAAATGAATTTCAGTGGCCTATTATTCAAATGAACAGCTAAAAATGATATGCTACATATTAACATAAGAATTTTATAAATATATTTAGTTACTTTCATGAATTCTTAAAATCTTTGCATATTTTTACAAACATTCTTTTTTTTATATTTTAAAATAAATTAATAGGATACTTACGTTCTGAATTTGAAGTAAATGATGTCATATCTGATCCTACAAGTGCAGCTTCAAATAACCATGAACCAAACAAATGAAGAACTGAATTGCATTTGGGACGGGATGGGGACAAAGGTGGACGGAGAGGAGGTGCTGATGAAGTAGTTGGAGTAGAAATTGGAGATTGTTGAGGTGTTTGCTGATTTAGCAATTGCTGCTGAGATTGTGACAGAAGAGGTTGATTAACTCCAGATTTTACTGAAGTCAAATTGGAAATCAAACTTGCTTTTTGCATACCTAATTATATAAATAAGAGCTTAAATAAATCTTTTTTTTTTTTTTTTTGGGGGAATTTATGCAAAAAGAATATTTATAATCATAAATGAATTTAACTATTTACCTTTATTTGTAGGATCTTTTGGTAAATTTTTTGAAAATCCTCTTCTATTATGTGGTGGTGTACTGGATGAAGATGATGTTGGTTGTGAATATGTTCTTGGAATGTGAACAGGCTCTTCAATATCTGGCTGAGCAATACCTGATTACAAGGAAACCAAAATACAGTAATACTGATATTTTGCATTGCCTTTCTCTCAAAAAGCAAGATATTTTTCTAATTTAAACTAACTTTAATTTTCAAATTAAAACTTGATGAAGGCAGTGCTATGCTTATAATGCAATTTTTTAAAGTTTGTATTTCTTTTCATATATAAAATAAAAATTATAGTGCATAAAGATAAATTCACATATACATGATTATTATTTTTAAAAAAAGTTAATACATTCACAATAGCAACGTGACCAACAAAGATAATTAGAATTAAAAAAACGTACAAATAAATATATAGTTAACTATAAATAAACTGAAATGTCAGAAATATTTTACAATATCCGAACTTTAAGGTTAATAAACAAATAAATTCTATTTTAAATTATGTACTTTAAAATATGAATTAAAAGAAAAGGCGATTACCTAAAAATACATCTACAAGATTAGATATTCCTTTCATAGCTTTATAAAATATCTGAGGCAGAACGGCTAGGCAAGGATGTTGACATGGATCAATAACCATTTCACTACTTAGAGCAAAATGATAAAATTTTGGAGTTTGACTAATGACTTCTGGTCGACAAAGGTCCACTGGGTTACCAAGAGTATGTAAAAGTCTAAACCAAGCTTGTGCAATACATTCATTACTCATATCAGTGGGAACTAGATGAGAATCGTCATCAGCTGTACAGAAACAAATATTATGTAAAAACAAATATGAAGAATTTTATTTACAATACTAATATTATATAGATATTTTTTTTTTTAAATGTAATACAATTTCTACTTCAACAAACTTTTTTTCTTTTGAATTATTAAAGAAATTTTAAGCAATCAAACTGGCTTGTAAGATTGCAACATAATTACTGGATTAATATTGTAATATTAATTAAAGAATACTTACAAAATATATCTACCATTCAAATATCCCATAAGTATACCAATGTGTTGCTTAAAATAAAACATAAAACCAACTTTTACAGGCAAATTTTTTTTTAATTTTTATATTTATATAGGAAGGAAATAAAAAATTGAAAAAAAATATATATATATATAAAAAATTTAACATTCAATAGTTCAAAATGTTTTGCCATATATGGCAATGTGTTCACAATATAATCAAAAATTAGATACTCACAGATTTTAGCAGTTGGAAAATGAGATCCATACATAAATTGTAATACATGTGTAGTAAGAGCTAAGTTCACTTTATTCCATTGATCAACCAAAGCAATTCGATGTCGCCAACTGCAAGCCAATTCACGGAAAGTTTTCCATAATGATGGAGAAGGAAAAGATCGATGACAAGCTAACAACCAAACTTCAGCTAACACACCAAGGATTCGTTCGCATAAATGACTGCCTATGTCATCTAAAAAAATAATATATTATATATTGATCTCTAAATAAAAAAAAATTATATTAATACATAGATTATCTATTTTTGAAAATGCCTAAAAATTTTTTTTATGAAAAAATCATCTAATTCAATAGATTATCCTGTTTAATAATTTAGTACAACTTATTATTGACATTCTATTAACCTAAAAGCAATTTAATTTTTTATATTATTAAAATTACATAAAAATAAAATATCTTACCAGGTACAGATGGTGGAGCAAGCAGAGTATCATTTATAGCTAACAAAAATAGAAGAAAAGCATCCCAAGTTTCTCTCTCAATAATAGTAGATTCTTGAGCAACTGTTTCAATTGTTCTCAAAACTCGATGACACAATACAGCTTGTCGATTTATGATATCAGCACCTAAATGATTAAAAAAAAATTTTTTTTTTTTAATTACAAAATTTAAATAATAAATTTACCATTTAAAAAATATTTATTAATTTAATACAAAGAAATCTTACTGTTATCATTTCTAGGCAAAAATAAATTGTACAAATGATTCAACATGTTTCTTGTATACATGTTTGGATCTTCACAAATGCACTTGGGGACACAAACTTTAGGCTTTGTTAAAGCTAACATCCATTCGCAATAAACATTAACACAATCTCGGATTGCTTCATGCTCTGACAAAGGAAGACCAAGTCCAAAGCAGATAACCTAAAAATAGAAAGAGAAAAAAAAAAATAAATATGTGTATTAAGAATTAATATTTAAAAATTGAATTTACCAGTTAGAAAACAGTGTGGATATTTTTATCTTTGATGCTTCCCACACATCACATTATAGAAAGTATTTTTGTTTTTAATATTTCTTTTGTTTATATTAAGTAAGTTAAGTCAATGTAAACAAAACAGCTTGCATATATCGACTCAATTTAAATTTGCTTTATAAAAGCTCCTTTTAGAGTTTAGAGCTGTTACTAGCAGTGCTAAATAATTTATTTTTAATAAAAATCCGGTTCTATATTTTCATTTAAAAATATTTTTTTTATGCATTGAATAATACATTTTAATGACAAGACATATTGAATAAAAATTTGCATAAGGTGCATAAATTTAATTTATGTGATTAAATTTAATTTCTGTGATATTTTTTTTCTTTTTTACTGAAAGTGATATAGATAAAAAAAAACACAGAAACTAAATTTCATGAAAAATAATAAATAATTAAAAAATAACTGCTACAAAATTAACTTTAAAAGAATATAAAAGAAATAAAACAGTTTAAGTTCCACAAATATTCTGTAATACAAATATCATTTGAAACTGAGAAAAACTTCTTGAATTACTATGTCACTGTCCTTTGAAATGTCATCATCATTATGAAAATATTAATCAAGAGTTGCATATTATTCATAATTAAATAATTGTATACAATATAAAAAATGCATTCTAAAAAATTCTACTAATAAATATGTTTGAGAAAGTTCTAAATATTTTTTTATTAACTAGACTTCACAATATTTTCGTAAAATAATATTCTTTAAATGGAAAAAATTATGCTAGTTAAATTGTTAAAAAAATCATTATGCCAATGACAAAAAAATATTTGCAGAGAGTTGTACTATAATATGATCTAAATATAAACAAATTTCAGAGAAAAAAAAATACCTCATGCATAAAATTTACTTTATTTCAATATTTTTTTTTTTATTTATTAATTTTTAAGAAATTTAACATCACATGCTGTGAATAAATAACTTCACAGTTGACTAATATTGTTTCAGTGAAATAAGAATAACTGAATATAAAAATACTTTATATAAGAAAATCAGAAAATTTCATTAATTTTTATACAATAATTTTATCTTTATGAAATTTTTTATTAATAATATATTAATACATGAATAGAAATTATATACCTCCATACACCAATGAACTTGCTTGTCTGATACAAGTACACTAGGATCACATGATGGTGTACTGATGCCAAGGTTACTGGCCAGTGGCTTAATTACTGCAATAACTACATCTCTTCCAGCATTTGCAGGTAATGTATGAAGGACACTCCAGCGTTTGTCTTCGGCATTCCTAGTAGCTGGGACTGATATCCACTCTGAATACATTTTTCTAAAAAGTCACTTTTATGAAAATGATAGCTAATCAAATCAAACCAAACTAATTATTAAGCTTAAAGACATAGAAGATTACTACAAATAAAAATATAGTCAATTTTTTTACCACAAAAATCAAACTTCGAATAATTTTTAACATGAATTCCATACAAAAAAAATTATATAGTTCTCTTATATTAGAGGCACGTCATTCTATTTAGGAAAAATGTATAAACAATAAATAAATTTATCATTACCAACCAAAAATTTATAAGTAAAAATAAATTTTTTTTTTCCTAGCATTCATATTAAAAACATGCATACTTATAGTAAACAAGTTAATGTAACTCATATTTATAAAGTTTCATAATTTTTAATATTGATGAAAAGCGAAAAGAAATAATGTAATGACAAATACTTACAGTCGAAAAAATGTCATTTTTCTCATTAATATTTAAACATCATATTCTGCAGAGCAAAACTATTGTTGATTTTCTCAATTCATTGGTATTACAAGCATGATTTTTTCTTGAATACTATTCATAGCTCTGTAGTAAAACAAAACAAAAAAAATAAATAAAACTAACTGGTACTAATGCCATAAATTCTATTTAGATAAATGTTAAAAATGAATTAAATTAGTCAAACTAATAACTTTTTACTTAATTTTTTATCTATAAGTAAAATTTTAATTTATTCATTTCTTCAGTGAATTATTTGTAGTAATATCATGATCTTCAAGCACAAACAAAATTTAAATGAGGTACAAGAAATTTTTTAGTTAAGATCAATAATCAAACAAAATAAGAACTTTATTAAATAATTCTTGTTCATTGCAAATTGAAATTGTTAAATATTTTTAAATGATAAATTAGAAATTAAAACTAGAGTTCTAGGTCAACCCTTGCTTATAATATTTATTTTTTCACTATATTTTCATTAAAACACTGCAATATTATTAACCAGATTACGTTTACTAGTACAATTTATTTATTTTTTGCTATTTTCCCTTTCTAATTCTTCGAAACTAACGTTATGGAAACATTATAATTTTAAAAAATTTCTAAATATTTAACTGATCTCATGTCATATAAATTAAAAAGAAATGTATAAAACGAATGAGTAAAAGCATGATAACTTCTTAATTTATTAAAAGTGTTTGACTATAAGAAATATAAATAATAAAATATGTACTTTTATTTCTGATAATAATTGAACAACACGTAAACTAACAAATTTTTAGCACTATATTTTTTAAATATTTTGTTTTATTTACAAACAATAAAATTATAACAGTTTGTGTAGAAATAAACTAATTAATCGCAAACTAATATTACGAATTTAATCTTTATTTTTGAATAAAATATTATATAAGTACATGCAGTTACATAAATAATAAAAAGCAATTGAGAAAATAAATTTATTTTCAATTTCTTTGACAACTTCATTATTTTTTTCCAATTACTTAATTAAATTTGATAAAAAAAAATGGATTTAAAAAATAAGTTTTAGTTAAATAAATCATTAAATAATAATAAAAATAGAAACAAAGAAAGATGGTTTAAAAATTTATTAAATGCATGTTTATTAAAAAATACCAACATACTAGATTCATTGAATTTTTAAGCAAATTTAATATACGGAAATGTAAACAAAACTTAACAGGTGAATTTTAATGCCCACGATACACTACTTTCGCTCGTATTTTTGTTTCGAATTCGCCCACTATAACGATACAATACTAATGTTCATTGAAATTTATCGATACAAAATAAATTACTTGAAAAGTAAAATAAATCTCACAAAAATTGTTGAATTTCGAGGTTGGCAAGAATTTTTTATCCAAATTATATATAAAAACAAAATCTCGTGTTTGGAAATACTATATAAATTATTAACGTATTTTCTGCTCTCCCATTCTACCAGTGATCTCAAAATTAAAATTTGAGAATTAAAAACATTATTGCAATTGCAAATATTTATTGTTCTTCCTGTTCAATTAATAGAAGTTACGATTTTTGATTATAGAATATTGAAAATGAGATGAACGGATTAAAAAAAATCTACAAAAAGACAACTCTCTAATGTGAGCCAATGGGTATTTTTGTTGTATGAAAGTAGAAATTATTTCTTTGTGAGTAATCTGGTAAACAGAGAATGGATTATCAATGTAAAATATCACAGAAACTATTGAATAATAAAAGTTTAATTCTCAATGTATAATTAATTTATTCTCTGAGCTGAAAACTTTCATAATAAAAGGTGTTGTGGGCCTCTTAAATGAAATGCTAATTCTAGAAAACGAATTCTAGAAGCAACATAAGAAAATCAGAAATTCAGTGCACTGAACTACTTAACTTAATTAAGTAGTTCAGAAAGAGAAAATTTTTATAATTTTGAAATACCAATTCATAAAATTAAAAATGTACAAAAAATATTGATTCAATTTTGCTTCGATTATCAAAAGTTTCTGCTTTGAGAATCAAAAATTTCATGACTGACATTAAGAAAAATAATCAAAAAAGGTTTACAAAAAAATACTTGTAAACAGGGATTAGCCCTTTTAGTGGTGAATAAAAAATTTGTATGAAAAAAATACTATAAAAAATAATTAATTAATAAATATGATTTCAAAACATACATGCAATCAGAAATTGAAATATAATGATATGTGGGTATATATTAGAGTAGGAAATACGAATTACTTAATTACTTTTGAAATTAATTACTTTCGGACATTGTAAATAATTTGAATTAAACATACGCATATGTTAATCTTAAACAAAGCATTCTTCTCCATTGGCTCAACTACCCTATGTTGGGCCAAGCCCGTCTGCCTACTGGCAGATTTCGAGACAAGAAATGTTTTCTTTTTAAGGCGTAGGGTAGTCAACCCTTCGCACAACGCTGTACAGTCATATTAGACCGGGATCTGCAGTTTAAAGTAGTTTTTGAACCACTAAAAAACATCCATGGCACAGCTAGGAGATGAACCCGAAACCTGTGGCTTTGAGCGGTAGAGAGCTAGTCACTCGGCATTTATAAATCATCTACACTCCTGTCCATAAATTAAGGATAATTCAGAATCTCACAGAAATTGAACTCTAAAATAAAAATTTCACCTGTAGAATTATCACACACATCTTGAAGAAGAATATGCAAATTACAGGAAACCACCAGATGGCGCGGATAGTACGTCACAATGACGGTATATAAGAAATGGTGGCAAAGAAGTGAAATTGTTCACAAGCGCATTAAAACCCTTTAAGTGCAATAACCGCATAGTTATGGCACAAAGGAAGCATTTGGATGATTTTTTACGTGGTAGAATTATCGGACGACTGGAATGTGGACGTATCCAGCTGGAAGTATTCGAGGAACTTGGAATCGCCCAGAGTGTCATCTCCAGGCTTTGGCAACGATTCCAAGATGATGGTAATGTGAGTAGATGTTACAGCACAGGTCGCCCCCGAGTTACAACGCCGAATGAGGACCGGTATTTAGCAGTTACTGCCAAAAGAAACAGACGGAGCACAGCATCAGACCTGTCTCGTCAGCTCTCTTCAGCTACCGGTACGACAGTTTCAAGGCAGACCGTGTACAGACACTTAGGGCACATTGGTCTATAAGCTCGTAGGCCTGTCAGATGTGTTCCACTTACCGCAACTCACTGTCGCCTACGATTGACCTGGAGTAGAGAGCATGCATTGTGGACACCGCAACAGTGGTCTGGTGTGATGTTTTCCAACGAGTCCAGGTTTAGTTTGCAGTCTGATTCTCGCCGGACTTTCATATGGAGAGCGCCAGGTACCCATTACCACCAAGAGAACACCATTGAACGACACCGTTACGGTGGTGCAGGATGGCTCGTTTGGGAGGAATTATTCTTGGTTCCAGAACTGACCTGCATTTTCAGAGTGTAACGATGACAGGCCACATCTATCGGGATGTCATTCTGGAACAACATGTACGTTTGTTTCAGGGCGCCATGGGTGCTGAATTTCTGCTTATGGAGGATAACGCCCGTCCTCACCGTGCAAACATTGTAGACGAATGCCTTCAATTGGATGATATCACCCGTATGGATTGGCCAACATACTCACCAGACTTGAATCCAATAGAGCATGTGTGGGATATGATTGGCCGACGAATTGCCGCCTGTCAACCCCCTCCCACCTGTCAACCGGAAATTCGGAGGGCATTGCTTGATGAGTGGTGTAATATTCCCCAAGATCAGATTGATAATTTGATACTCAGCATGCCTAGGCGTTGTAAGGCCTGTATTGCATCGTTCGGGAGACATACTCCATATTAACCATCATACTAACCATGTTATACTGTTTTTTGTAAATAGGTTCTTTTTTGAAATTTGCTCCAGGAAGTAAAAAATCGCAATTTTTATTAATTATGTCAAACATATAGCATCTTTTTTGCTCTTTACCTTTTTGTTTAATAAATAGACTTTTACAAATAAGTCAAATTTGTTTTGCTTCTGTCTCTTTCTTTGACTGAACTTCATTATCCTTAATTTATGGACATGAGTGTATAAGAATATAGTTTATATTTCGAATTGCGTTTATAATTCGGAATTGTGTTGATGTCTGAAACTTTCTCTAACATTTTCAATTATCAAAAGTTTTCAGCTCATTAACTTGCATTGTGTGCAAATAATAGGGGTTTTTTTTTTTTTTTTTTTTTTTTTTTTTTTTGTATTTCTACATTGGTATTTCATCTCTAGATAATTCATTCCTGATTCAGGTTAGGAAGTTACATTTTATGCCAATGAAAGTATTGAAATTGCTGATACTTTCACTATATTACAAATTGCAATTTAATTGATTACTCATTTATTTTATAACTTCACAGGATATCAAAATAAATTTGTATTTATTGAACATAAACTTTATTTGATTTCACTTATTGAATATTTATATTACGTACATGATATATATATGAACATAAATTTTAAGATTGGATCTCTATAACTATCTTTCAACTTTTTTAACATTGACAGGAATTATACATCTCATATGGACTTACTTTTTTAATTTACTTTTTCAAGAAAACTTTTCTTGAAAAAAGTAAATTATAAATCTTTTGTTTACAACAACGATCTCATTTCATAAAACAGAATAGGAATTCAGATAATATCGTAATTTTCTTTATTACTGCTTATATAAGAATAAAACATACTTTTGAAAATAATAATAATTAGCAACTAGAAACATTTTTTTAATACATATATAATTTTTAGATAAACCTTATATATGGATAAGCGCTTTTATAATAATATCAGCGCGGACACAAAGAACTGTAACACAGAAACCAAAGGAGAACCAACACGGGATGAATTAAAACATGACAATTTTGCCAAAGGTAATTACCGTTATTCGCTACACATAAACTGTATAACAAAAACCGTCAAAGCATTCACATGACAAAAATTTTATCTACCAGTGTAGTTCTCGCCATTCAATCTTTAAATATTTGTGTTTCTTTAATGATTTTTAATTTCGTTGCATCAGATTTTGCTTACTATGGATTTTCTTGAGCCTCACATTCAAATCTATCTCTCAAGAAAAAAAAAAAAAAAGCAATATTTCAATAAAATTGCTTCATATATATATATGTGTGTGTGTGTGTGTTTGTTCAGTACTATATCTTACACACTCTAAACGCAAGGTTATTGTGACTACTCCATCCGATAGGAATACGTCGCTAGACTTGAATCCAGTGATGTAGCTAGCAGAAATAAAATGGTTTATAATGTATCGATAGTTCGCATCCTCAAGATCACATCCTTCAATCCTCAAGATCTTATAATTCATTTCTTTTAATTTTTGTAAGCATTTATTTTCGATTTTAATAATTTCTTTCGGGTTTTACAGATTTCCTGGACAATTTGTTTCCCACCAGGTTATTGATTTTTTTGTATAAAATTTCGAGGTTTTTTTTTTATCTGTCAAAGCAGTTCTAGATATTCAACCTTTAAATATTTTGTCTAATGATTCTTAGTTTCAAATCGCAGTTCAGATCTTGAACATTTTTTCAGATGTCTGAGTGCGTGGCTCTTTTGTACTATTGATGCTGTGATGTTTTTGTTCCATAATTTGAGTATAGCGCATACTGTTGTACAAAATTATCTTGTTTCTATTCATACGCTTTGGTTTCTGTGTTGTTCTTTATACATATACATATGCTTGGTCATTCGATGGATTTGTCTGCTTGATCGCTGAACCTCTCATCACCTTAATTACATTTCTGAAGGCATATCGTCCACCATGCTCTGGGTGCAACAGAGAGATAATTTTTTCAAACTAATGGTCGTCTTTGAGGAGGACCATATTTATCTAAAAATCCCTCTAGCAAAACTCGGTTCAGCTTTCAAAAGTTTCATGCTGCAACCCGAACGTCCGGTCAAAATAGTAATCGGGGGGATTACCCTCCTGTTCGCGCCTACGCGCAAGGATACCCCTAGCTGTGAAAAAGTGTGTGTGTAACATGCACCTGCGTGCGCATAAGTCCGAGTCTGAGTCAGTGTAATGCCAGAGAGGCAAGAGAGAACAGCACGGCTGCGAGTGGCTATGACTGTGTCGTGTAAATAAAGTGTTCTTGTTAAATAAAAAAAACCTTTGGTTTTTAATTGTGTTAGTGTGAGTGGGATTCAACATACAGTTCGCTAGATGAGTGAGTGAGGGCTATTGACGAGAATATTTGGTCCTTAAGAGCCGGAGAGGGGCTCAAACCTGTGGATAATATAATAAGTCAAGTGAAAAAAGTGAGTGGAACTTTGAAATCCATATATTTAATCTTTTGTGCAAACATGTTTAAAGGTGCCAAAAAAGAAGATTTGCGGCTCATTGCCGCAGAAATAAATTTGATAGTATCTGTAAAATTAACAATTTCAGATTTATGTGATGCAATTCAACAAAGTGATGTGTTTAAAAATAGACCAGACATGGTCAAAGACATTGCCAACACGATTATTGACAATCGTAAAAATGAGGAGCAACGCCAAATAGATCTGGAAAAATAAAATTAGAACGAGTTAAAAATGAATTAGAACTCGCAAAAATTTAAAATGAAAGTAAGTCAGAAGTGTGTGAAGGTGAAGCCAAACCAGATACTATTGATCAAGTAATAAAAGTATTAGAACTTTAACTGTGAGAATCCCCACTCGACCGGAAGGGTGGATTTTTTTTCTTTAATTCTTTAGAGAGCGCATTTAATATTAAAGAAGTACCTGATATATATAAAGCTGAGATTCTGTTAAATTTATTAAGAGAAAAGCTTCTGATATAATAACTTATTTAAGTGATAAAGATATGAGACAATTAAGTCAGTTGTGTTGCGAGAGTATGAGCCTTCCCCACAAGCATGCTTAGATAATTTTAGGAAAGCTGAGCGCTTAAATAAATCGTATGTGCAGTTTGCGTCGCGCTTAACTACTAATTTTGAATATTATTTAAAATTGAGAAAAGTTTCGGATTTTGAAACATTAAAGCAATTAATAGTTTCTGATAAATTATTTCAAACTTTAGATAGAGAAATTGCATCTCACATAGGTATACGACAAGCAGATAGTTGGTTCCCCCAGTAAAATTAGCTGAAGAATGTGATATTTATGTTGCATCGCATGGGAAGTCAATTTACAAAGGCACAAGTAACTTTCAAAAACTAATTTTAAAAATTCTAAAATTGTGTCAAAAGTGTTTGTTTTGGGCATAAAAGATTCAAATTGTATTTTATGTACTAAAAATCATCATATTTCTAATTGTCCAAATTATTTAAAAATGTCAGTGAATGAGAGAGTTGAGCTTGTAAAACAAAACCATATGTGCTTTAATTGTTTACAGATTAATTGTTCAGTGTCTCATTGCAAATCGAAAGTATCTTGTTTTTGTAAACGTAAACACCATAAAAGTTTACACTACCCACGCAAAAACCGCAGAGAATCGCGATGAGTTGTATCAGAAAGAACGTAATGAAATCAGTTCCAATACCTCGTTTTCCCCACAGCTCAAGAGTTTATACCCGTCGAAGAAAGCACTTCTCGAAATAGTAATAATTTATTTGCAGCTACGAGCTTTATGTCAAGTGGATCCAAAACAGTTCTATTGAGCACAGCTAAATGTTATTTAGATAATAATTCAGAAAATTCACATGAAGTAAGAGCGCTCTTAGATCAAGGTTCAATGGCCTGTTTTATAATGAGAGAATGTGCGGATAGACTTAATTTAAAGAAAGAAAAAAATTAATCTAGTAGTATCGGGATTAAATGATACGTCTTTAAATATTAAAACGCAAGTTACTGCTAAATTAAAAAATAAATCAAATAGCTACGAAAAAGAGTTGAAATTTTTAATTGTTCCTCGAATTACTAATGTAACTCCTAGTAAAATATTAAAAGTTAACATGTGTGATTTGAGTAATATTGAGTTAGCGGATCCACAATTTAACATTCCAGGTAGAATAGATATTTTATTAGGCGCAGAGGTTTTTTATAGCCTTTTGAGATCAGGACAAAAATATCCCCCTGAATCTGGCTTAGTATTACAAAATTCGTGTTTCGAATATGTTGTTTACGGGAGTGTTCCTAGTGATTTAAATGAGAATATTCATTGTGGATTAATTAGAGATAATTATGAGCAGTTAGATAAAACTGTTAAATCTTTCTGGGAAATAGAAAACATAGAAATGGACATTCCTCCTAATAATGACACACGGATATGTGAAGAGCATTGCAAAAAGAATGTTTATAGAGATATAGAAGGGAAATATGTAGTTAAAAGGACCCCTTAAAGAAGATCCTAAGTGTTTGGGAAAATCTAGAAATATTGCGCTAAAAGGTTAGATTCCTTATGGAGGCGATTAGTGAAAGATCCTGACTATTTATTATTATATAAAGATTTTTTACGTGAATATAAAGAAATGGGTCACATGAATCAAATTAAAGAAAGTGAAAAACTTAGGGTACTTATTATATACCTCACTTAGGTGTATACCGTTCCAACAAATTAAAAACAAAACTTCGTGTCGTGTTTAACGCGTCTTGCCTTACAACAGAAGGAAATTTGCTTAATTCTTTACAATATAACGGAGGGGTAATACAAGACGACCTTTTTTCAATTATGGTTAGATTTCGTAAGCACATTTATTCGTTTTCGGCCGACATTAAAAAAATGTATTGAACCATAAACATTTGCCCCAGTCAAAGAAAATTGCAGCGTATTTTGTGGAAAGACGGAATTAATGAGCCAGTTAGGAATACGAACTCGCAGCTGTCACATGCGGAACAGTTAGTGCTCCTTTTTAACTATGCGCACACTTAAGCAATTAGCAATAGTTGAGAAAAATAACTTTCCGCTATCGGCACCTATATTGGCAGAGGACTTTTATATGGACGACGTCCTTTCCGGCGCAAATACTGTAACAGAAGCTCTCAGATTTATTAAAGAGTTAACAGAAATTCTGGACAGAGGTGGAATGCAGTTACATCAGTGGTGCAGCAGCGGAAATTTTCTGATGGAGAGTGACGAGGCTGATTACTCCTTTTCTGCAGAGGAAATAAAAATATTAGGAATAATATGGCAACCTAATAAAGATTGTTTTTCCTTCAAAGTGAAAGTAGACTGTGGTAATTCGTTTACAAAGCGTGCAGTGTTATCAACCGTAGCAAAGATTTTTTTGATCCTTTGGGTTTACTTGGCCCAATTGTGACAAAGGCAAAAATTTTCTTGCAAAAACTGTGGCTAATCAAACTGGAGTGGAATGATAATTTGCCAAAAAAGAACTTGAGAAATGGCAGGAATTTCTTATAGCTTTAACAACTATCAACAATATTAAAATTCCAAGTTGCATATGTGTCAGTGAACCGATTTGCATCGAACTTCATGGCTTCTCAGATGCTAGTGAAGTCGCCTACGGAGCAGTAGTTTATTTAAAATCTTGCAGTGCTTCTGGGCAAGTGTTTGTAAAACTAATTGCAAGCAAATCTCGAGTTGCCCCGATCAAAACTATTTCAATTCCACGATTGGAGCTCTGTGCTGCCATCAAAATTAGTGCACAAAGTGAAAACATCGTTAAAATTGATGTGCCTCGAACTGTTTTTTGGACAGATTTGAAAATTATCCAGGCCTCGATAAAGAGAAATGAAATGATAATGAAAGAACCATGTGTCTAATCGCGTATCAAAAATACAGCAATTTACAAATGTCAAAGACTGGAATTTTGTGCCGTCTGAAATGAACAGTGCTGACATCATTTCCCGTGGTCTATATGCAGATAAACTCCAAGAGAATGAGTTATGGTGGAGTGGACCATCATTTTTAGTGAACAACGAGTATCCTGGAGGTCCGGTGTGGCTTGTGGATGGAGATCTTACATCAAAGGACGAGGATATGATTTCGAGTGAATTGAAGCTGTCAGCTGCAAATCAAGTGTGTGTCGTGACTCATATTGTGGAGCCTTTAGATGTTATTAATTTACAAAACTCAAGAGATTCGTCGCCTGGTGCAAAAGATTTATCAACAATACAAGAAATCCATTAAATCGTACTTCAGGTACTTTGACAACTAGTGAACTTTCACAATCATTGGTATGTATTGTTAAAAACATTCAGATAACTGCTTTCATAAAAGAACTTCAAAGCTTGGAGAAGGGTACTTCTATCCCGAACAATAGTGAATTGTTAAATTTGTGTCCATTTCTAGATGATGATGGATTATTAAGAGTGGGTGGAAGACACAACAACTCTAACTTACTCTATAATCAAAAATGTCCACTAATTATTCCTGCTAAACATAATTTTAATTGTTATTAATCATTATCATGCTTTATATTTTCATGCAGGTGCTGAAACAACCCTATCTTTGATACGAAATAGATTTTGGATTGTAAGAGGTAGAAATACTGTTCGAAAGATAATTTTTAATTGCATAACTAGTAAAAAAATAAATTCAAAAGGTTCCAACCAAATTATGGGACAACTACCAGCTGCCAGAGTGACTCTTACTCGTGTCTTTAATCGGGTAGGTGTGGACTTTTTTGTGGTCCATTTGAAATCAAAAATTTCACTGGACGAAGTAAACAGGTAAAAAAGATATTTGTGTGTATATATGTATGTATCTCTACAAAATGCTTACATTTTGAAATTGTAAATGATTTAACTACTGCAGCATTTTTAGCAAGCTAGATATAAGCTAGATAAGATTTATAGCTAGAAGAGGTAAGCCTGCAGAAGTGTATAGTGACAATGGCCGAAATTTTGTTGGTGCCAATAGAGAATTAAAAGTGTTTCTCAAATCTTTATTTAAGTTTAAGAGTGCAGAAGAAATTGAGAATTATATGGCTAATGAAGGTATTAAGTGGTTACTTTAAAAGATAAAAATGGCACATATAAAAATCCAGTAGTTAATGTCGTACCTTTGCCTAGTGTTAATGAGGAAAATTAATTTTTATATTGTGTATTTTTTTGTGATCTGCTTATTGTGTAAATATTTTTAGGAAAATGTATTTTTGTATGATCAATGTATAATTTCAGAATTTTGAATTCTTAAAGAGTTGAATGTGAACATGTCAACGCCGGGAGGTATGTTCGCGCAAGGATACCCCTAGCGGCGAAAAAGTGTGTGTGTACACATGCGCATAAGTCCGAGTCTGAGTCAGTGCAATGCCAGAGCGGCAGAGAGAACAGCACGGCTGCGAGTGGCTGTGTCGTGTAAATAAAGTGTTCTTGTTAAATAAAAAACCTTTGGTTTTTTATTGTGTTAGTGTGATTCAACATACAGTCCGCTAGATGAGTGAGTGCTATTGACGAGAACACCTCTTGTACTATTATTATCCAAACTTAGTACCAAGCAGCCAAAGCGTCTATTTTACTTGCAGATTACCAACTACATAAAAAGAAAGGAAATTTATGGTATTACCTAACTATTAGGTACGAAAATCTCCATAGAACGATATAGGGGCACTAATTAAATCTTCCAATGATTTAGATGTCAGGGACTTCATCACAGTAGCCAGGCCATTCATCTCTACAAAAACGTGTGATGTATGCAGGTAGGATAATATTCCAAAAATTAATTGTGCTGTGCAAATGCAAATCTCTAGAACTCAACTATATCTCTCACTAAGAATCACCAGAAATATGAAGTTTCTCCAACGTCACCACAGGCAGTGAAACAAAATTCCACCAAAGTAATGCCTACTCAAGAAAGGGGCTAATCAGGCAGTGAAACAAAATTCCCCAAAAAATGCCTACTCAAGAAAGGGCTAATCACGTAAATTAGCACTCCCACCTCACTATCGGATTCAGCTGTAGAGCTTTTTCAACAATTTTTAAATATGTAATTAATTAACAGCAGAACTTTTTAAGTTTTGTTTTATAAAAAAAACCTTACCTGTTAAACAAATTGCTAAGAAAGCTTGAAATCGGAACAAATATTGCTAACAAACAGCCATTTTAATTAATTTAACAGTTCAGTATTAAAGTCAGTTATTAAAGTTCAATTTTGCAACCAACGAATACAACAATTTTACGTAAAAACAAAACCTCTAAATTTCTTGCGATAACAATGCTTCCTTACTAATTATCTCAAAGTTCTTAACCGGTTCGATTAAATGAGAAATTTCCCTTAATGTTGAAAAACTGAGGCTGTCTTCAGTAAATGTAACAAAATTAAAAACCCATTAAAATAAAAAATAACACCTCTTTTCCTGGAATGATAGTTAAAATACGTGTTTATCTTCACCATTTCACTTGGAAGATAGGGGTTTAACTAGTTTAGCATACTCAGATGTCTTAAAAATATATGTTAGAACCGATTACACTTTGCACTTCACAATAATTATTTATAAGACGAATGAATAAGCAAAAATTCAGTCAAATGGAACTGTTTGATTTTTCAATTTTCGGAAGAATCTGTAAGCATAAAAGGCTTTGTATGTGTGTGAATAATAATAACTATCTCTTTGCTATTTCAAAATAATTTGAATAATTAACAGACATAGAAATTAGTTTATAGGATTACTGAATAAAAATTAAATAAAAACCTACTCTTTTTTTTTTGTTGCACCTCTGCAACTTCTCCGTAGAGAGGTAATAATGAATGCAACTATAAAAGTTACACCATTAATATATTTGAATGTTAATTAAAAAGAAACTGTATTGTCAAGAAAAAAATACATCAAGATGCTAAGAAACTTTATTGGTATGGAGAACAAAAATACATTAAAAGCAATTTTAATTGATTTTATTATAATACACAAAGAACCCTCCTAACCTCTCCGTAACTTATCCCAGTCTTAATTACTTTTCATAAATATAGTATGACAAATAAATTTTCAAACACATGTATAGAAATTTAGATAAAAAATTAGATATAAATATTATTTTAATTTTTATTCATTCTCTATAAATCTTTTCATTTTAACTTCAACTTTAGAAACACAATATTTATAATAATTGTTCAAGTACTTTTTATTCTTACCTGCATGTTTCATATTTTTTTAATAATGAAATATAAATATATAACAAATATGGAATACATTCTTATGGGTTACTTTAGTTCCAAAACGAATAAACAAATGTTAATACCTATTAACAGACATCGCAAATGGTAATGACACAATTATTTATAATTTCTAAATGAGAGATAAATAAATATAATAAAAAGACAGGGAGATTCTTTAAAAAGTTTTGTAAACTGTACATAAACCTTGTTTTAGACAATAAGATGCATTTTTAAAAATTTAACGCAAAAGAAATTGAGTAATTTGGCAGGATTCAAATCATGAAATTAAACTTTGAAAATTGCATGTAGCTTACCATTTGTTAAAATTTTCTCAGTTGACATGAGAATGCAATTCTATGAAACTGTTAGAATATTCTTGAGTTAAAAGATTTTTTTTTTTTTTTTTTTAACTTAAGATTTTGGGATGGTTGAGTAAAATTGAATAAAAATATTTTTCATATTCGAATTTTGATTAAAAAAACATTAATAAGAGCTTTAAGTGTACTAAATTTCTTACAGTGCTTCACAGTTATTTATAATTATACCATCCATTAATAAAACAAATATTTCTTCTTAATAACAAACATTTTTTTCCCATACATGGAACTTGTAGAAGCTAAGGATTAAACTAACAATAACACATCTAATTAACAAATCGTTTAAAAAAAATTATATAAAACTTAATTCAATCATTTAGTTAAAAAAAAAAAAAAAAAAAAAAAAACAGTAAAATACTTATATATATCTGAATATAAATGATTTTTAAGTTTCTCTGTAGATCATTTTTAAAAGAGGAAAAAATTGTACAGTCCATCAATATGTAAAAAAATTATCAAATTATACTATATCAAAAAGTTTCACAAATTAATAATTAAAAGCAGCTTCACCTTTTTTTTTTTTTTTTTTTTAATTTTATTTAAAGAAAAAAAAATGTTTCTAGATTAAAAAAAGAAAAACTTTAAATCTAGCTTATATGAAATTAATTAATTTCCTTGAGATACACGAAGAAAATTTAGATATATAAAATTCCAGTTGTGAAATCAAGCAATGGCACATTTAAAGAAGTATGTTAAATCATATTAACAGATCTATAAACTTTTACTAAGGAATTATAGAAACAATGAAATCATAAAAATATTAATAATTACTGCAAAAATATTAATAATTAATAAGATAACTGCTATTTTAATTGATCCATACTAAATGTACGTACTTGTTTAAAAACTTTTCAAACATAAAGTAACAAAAATGTTTTTATGAAGCATTAATAATGTATTGCTGTAAAAATATTTAAAATTTGAAAAAGGTATTAAACACTAAAATTCTAATGTTTTAATAACTAAAAAACTCAATATTAATTTTTAAATTAAAATATCAGTTAATTTACTTTTTTTTTTTTTTTTTTTAAATCATACACACATTGCAATATGCTAGATAATTTTGTTGTAACAAAAAATAAGAAAATGAATATCTTTGAGAAAATGACTATAATTTTGATCAATTATTATAAAATTTACATACCTTGCAGAAGGTAAACCAACTAAGCATATCTTGGAAAAAAAAAAAAAAAAAAAATGTTCTCTAAAAATATTAATTTAACGCAAGGAAAAATTTTAAGAAAATATTCTTACCCAATTCAAGTGATAAATTCCCATATAATTCAACAACAGTCATTTTGAAAATAAATATTTCTTTTATACTTGATTTTAAACTTATAAATCCCAATTATAAATAGATATGCAAGAAGTTATCAAATATATCATGCATGAAATCCAAATATATCATGCATGATAAATAAATATCTAAATTTTTTGACATAAATAAAAGTATATTAAAGTTTCAAAAAAGAAAAGTAGTTATTAAATTTAAGGAAATAAAAATATAAAACAATACATCACAAGAACATTACTTCTTTTTAATGGTACAATTGTTAGACATTCTCAGTTCCTTTTAAAATTTAATAGATATTAAAAGCTTGATTTTTGATATCATAACATATTTTACAATAATAAAACATTTACATTTTTCAAAAAATATTGCATAATAAACATACATGCAAATAACATAAAATTTATAATTGAGTACTTAAAGCTGAAATGAAAAATTGTTTCATACGAAGTGTTTATGGTACAAAGACCAAGAATTATTTAAGAAAATCCAAATATTTTAATTACTTTTTAAAATAAATTTTTTTAAATAAGATATTCTAAAAGGAAATAAAGAGCTGAAACTTCATTATGAATGGAATATTAGAAGAAAAACATGGTACCCCATTTTCTACTTGTGAATTAGAGACAGAGACACATACTAAACAGTCAGCCTAACAGCAATTGCAACACATAGATTTTACACAACATTGAATACACAGATTTACTATCAAATACATATTATTTTATACAAACAAGGGGGAAAAACAGGTACTTTTCTCCATAAGTGGCAAGATACCTCAAAAACAATATATCATTTATAAACACATAACAACCCTTTTAAGAAACAAAATTTTTACAATGAAAAAAATTAATCTTTTTTCTTTTCTTCTATAGGTTTTACAGTAGTTGTACAAACTGCACCATTGGCTTCAGAACGCTGAGTTTCAGTTTCTCCACTAGTTCCGAATTCATTCATTCGTTTTGGATCAACACGATAGATCCATCTTTGGTATAAGTAAATGAAGAATACAATATCTGTAACAGAAATAGCAGATTTTTATAAAATCATAATAATTAGTGCATAAAAAATATTAATTTTGATGCTATGTTATATTTTAGTCTATTTCATATTATATTTATATTGTATAATTAGTTTAAAATAAAAAGATTAAGTACAAGTTAAATTATTTTTTTAATAACGGTTTCAAAAAAATAATCAGAATGAATAAAGAAAACTCAAGTTCATGAAAACTCATCAAAAGAAAACTCATTCATGTTTAAAATATGAATATTTTACATTAATAGTTAATAATTTATTACCATCTACATTTTTCCATTTTTATGTTAGAGTATTTTGATAAGAAACAAATTATATAAATACTAATTATACAAATTATAAATTAAGGAAAATACATACCATCTCTAAAGCAACCTAATCTGTACATGGTTGGCATCTTGATAACAAAAGCAAATATATCATCAATAAACGTATTAAGGAACTTGTAAGACAACATTCGCCAGGGGAGGTGAGCAACAGATTTTAATTTATAATTTATGAATAACTGAGGAGTCATCATGATGAAACCTAATAAAATAATTGCATAAGTTTTTTTTTATTGTTTTTATGGCATTATGCAAATATAAAATTGAAACTAAACAAATAATCATAGAAATTACACAATTTCATTTCAATTTTATGATGATTTTTTTTTTTTTTTTTTTTTTGTACATTCAATTCCTTAATTACATTAAATTCTTTGAACACTTATGTTAAAAAAGAATAAAATAATTGCATAAGTTTTTTTATTGTTTTTATGGCATTACGCAAATATAAAATTGAAACTAAACAAATAATCATAAAAATTACACAATTTCATTTAAATTTTATGATGATTTTTTTTTTGTACATTTAATTCCTTAATTACATTAAATTCTTTGAACACTTATGTTAAAGTGTTAAAAGAATGTCAAATAAAAAAGAGCAATCTGAGATATATACTTAACTGACAGAGTATTAAATATTTTAACAATTTTTAAGCTGATGAATTTAAATCTTAAGAATCAAAAGATATTAAGCTTCTACAATGTTTTAATATACATAAGATTTGATTTTGAATAAATTTTAAATTAATGTGAAACATAATTCGATATTAACAATCATTTTATATATTACAAGTATCAGAATTTTTTTTTTTCATTTTATCAAAGTTTACATACCAAAAGTCAACAAGAATCCATATAGCATGCCTAAAACCCAGGAATACCATCCTTTGTGTTCCAAATAAAGAAGTGAGTACACAGCATAACAACCCAGTAGAGGAAATAGAACCCAAGACAGGTATCGGAATGCCAACTGAAGATTTAGATAGAAGGAAATAGAAGAATAATTTATATATATTTATTTTTAATAGGCCATTTTAGAATTAAAACAGGAGAATAATTTCATATGTCAGAGATGTATTATTTTAATAAAAATAAAATTAATGCAGTATTTTAATATAAGTACTTAATAAAAACAATTTTCAACTTGTAAACTACTACTTTAAAAACATACAAAATATTAAAAATTTATGTATTTAATAAATTTTAAATGAGAGAAATAACATGAAAGAATAAATAATTAAATCCATCTGTAAAAATTATAAAATTTTGTTTAATTAAAAAAATCATTTATCTAATATATAAAATTCTCGTGTCACAGTGTTTGTTGCCAAACTCCTAAAACGGTTCGACCGATTCTTATGAAAATTTTTTGTGCATATTTGGTAGGTCTGTGAATCGGTCGTAATCTATTTTTAAACTCCTAAGTGATAAGGGTGGTCCACCCCTAAATATTTTTTAAAATTTCTTTGGCAAACCAATGTAGTGGCAACAATACCATTGAGGAAGGCGCCAATCTTGCAACCCTGAATTTTCGCCAATTTCTTTAGGGTTGCAATTAGAGGAATTCATAGCTTCATTTTTCGAACAATATAATGACTATTTTATTGCTATTTTGATAATTAATTGCAGAATTCTTATTTGCACTAATTTCATCGTTGGAGTAAAAAATGTTTCCACCACAGACGAAAGATATACCACAATAAAAGGATGGCGCCGTGTCTCGATGCCTGTACTACATAACCGTAAAATTTTCATGTTATGAATATTATTGTTTTATGTACTACTTTAAATTTTGTGAAACTTATATTGTATGAAATTTATAATATTTCTATAAATCAAATGTATGTAAGTATTACCTGATTTGATTATCAATATTTTTTTTATTTTCTAAGTTTGAATTTGAATTGGAATAAAATATATTGAATGAAAAGTTGTGAATCAAAACATTAAACTTTTCTATGCTTAAAGTTTGTCAACATGTGTTGTATTTGATTAAGAATTTAAAATGAAATGTGATCTAACAAGATAATATAATATAGACAATATAATTTTAAAGAAAGATGATGAATTTTAAGGATTTTTTGAAAAGTGGGAAAATGAAGTAAATTCTGCAATTATTTGATATAATGATAACATTAAAATTTTATAAAAGGTATTATAATAGTTGCAAGTTGAAAATCAAGGACATTTTATTTTAAAAACTTTTGTTATTTGAAAAACAAAGAATTTGAGTTATAAATTTGAGTGATTTAAATATTGTCGAAGAAAAATTGATAAATGGTACTTTAAGTTGGAAGTTATTTAAAGAAAACAAAACAATTAAATAAGTTTTATATTAATAAAGGATAATTTAAAGCTCATTAACTTTTCCATTTGTTTTGTGATTTCTTTCATCATAAAATAATAAAAAATTTTTGTGAAGAAGAAAAACACATTTTCTAAGTTTGAATTGGAATAAAATATATTGAATGAAAAGTTGTGAATCAAAACATTGAACTTTTCTATGCTTAAAGTTTGTCAACGTATTGTATTTGATTAAGAATTCTAAAATGAAATGTGATCTAACAAGATAATATAATATAGACAATATAATTTTAAAGAAAGATGATGAATTTTAAGGATTTTTTGAAAAGTGGGAAAATGAAGTAAACTCTGCAATTATTTGATATAATGATAACATTAAAATTTTATAACAGGTATTATAATAGTTGCAAGTTGAAAATCAAGGACATTTTATTTTAAAAACTTTTGTTATTTGAAAAACAAAGAATTTGAGTTATAAATTTGAGTGATTTGAATATTGTCGAAGAAAAATTGATAAATGGTACTTTTAAATTGGAAGTTATTTAAAGAAAACAAAACAAATAAGTGTTTATATTAATAAAGGAGAATTTAAAGCTCAATAACATTTTTGTAATATGTACATTTGTTTTTATTTATATTTAAAAGTTGGTTTTAATTATTTCTTATTTGAATTTTTATGCATTTTGTATTCATTCAAAACATCACAATAAAAATATTTCTGTTCTAAATGCTTTGAAACTTCATGTAAAAGTTTACTTTAAACGTATGAAAGGAATAGAACATGGAAATTAACCTAAATTCATAAATTATTTTTTATTTTAGTTTTTAAACTAAGAATTTTTGTAAATTTGTTAAAAAAAGTTTGTGTCGACAAACTTTAAGCATACAAAAATGTATAAATAATTGAGATATAAATTTGAAAACAGTATATTACCTACATAAGGATATTCCCAGCATAAAAATACTTTGCAAAGGAAAAACTATTCATGTTTTATTTATTTTTGAATTATAAAATTTTGCAACAATATCACATTTTTGCAATGTTTATCCATATTTTAAAGAATAAATTGTATAAAGAATAGTTAAAGTTGGTATTTTTATGTGAAATTCAAAGGTTTTGAATATATTTAATCAAAACACTTGCAAAAAGGCTAAATATTTTAAATTCAGGTCATTTCATATTAAAAAAGCCTTTGCAAATAGCAGGAAATTGTAAAAAAAAAAAGTTTGTCGAGCAAATTTTAACTTTTTCAAAACAAAGCTCAGAAAATATTTACAGCTTTAAGGAAAAATAAAACTATATTTTTTAATAAATAAGACTATGAAGATAATTCAATGGCATTTTAATATATTTACAACATTTTTAAAAGTAATATATCTAATTAAAAGTTGTTTTTAGCTTTTTTTCTCAGAATGAATTTTTATGCTTTTTGTTTTCATGTGAAACACCATAACACAAGTAATTTTGATCCAACTGCTACAAAACTTTGTATGTATGTTTTTCATAAATATTTACAGGGAATAGACCTCTGAAATTATTATAGTACATAAATATTTTTTATTTCAATTGTTAAATTTGGAATCACATGCAAATTTTGGAAGAATTTTGTGTCGACAGCATTTAAACTAGCACAAAATAATAAATAATAAAGATATAAATTTACCAGAGGTCTATTCACTGTAAAATGTTATTACAAACAAATACAAACTTAGAAATTTAAAAAAATATTGATTTGATTTCAGGTTTTGTAACAGTATCAATTTTTGGCCATTTTTTTTCTTATTTTAGCTTATAAAAATTAAAAAAAAATAATAATGAAATTTTTTTATGTGAAATCATTAGTTTTTAGATACATTCAATCCAAAAATGTGTACAAAGATAAAAAATTCCTTCCAAGGTGTTCGTGTACCTTAAACGATCGTTTGCATTTGTATTTTATTGTGAATTTTTTTTAAAGTCTTTTCTTATTATATCCCGATTTTATTTTAATTGCATTGTATTTTTTCAATTATCATTTTCAGTAAACGACCACCAAAAATCTAACCTCAGAATCCGTGTTTCTCCCATGGGCATCTGTATGTTTCATGCTCACGTGTTCGAAAACCATCGAATTTATTTATTTCGACGAAAGACAGACTAACAAGAAATAGTGTTCATCGCTTAGTTCTTAGTTAAATGAAAGTAATGATTATTAAAAATTATATTACGTAAAATAATTATAAAACAGTCTTAAAAATCAACATTATCTACTTCATTCATTAAATTAATAAAAATTAAACATTTTCTATTCGTTGAAACTTAATTTGATCTTTTCATCATTCTTTACCAATCACTTCCTAACAATACCAATTATAGTATCTAATAATTGAACAAAAAATACTAGTTTATATAATAAAAAAAGAAATTATGCAACATTTTATATTAATAGAAGAAAATACTTATCTGCAAATTTAATTCTGGGTATGATGCCAAATAATTTGTTTTCTCTATCAATTTCAACATTAGTAACTTTGTGTATCTTCCAAATTTCAATCAAAAGTCCAACAAAAACTGATATTCTAACAACCATATTGGTATCATTGTCTAATACGTATAAAAGTACAACAATTGACTGAAATACATTGAAAAAGACAGATCGAACAGACAATCCTTCTAATGATTTCCTATTGTTCCAAAATTGAATATCTGTAAAAAAAAAAAAATTATAATAAATAAAATTGATAAACACAATAATACTAATATAAGGTAATATTTAATATATATATTTATTATAAAATGTTTTAAAAGAGTTTATTATTCAATCAAGGCAATTTCTTTAAATAAAAAGTGAAAAATTTAATTAATATAGCTGAGAAAAGATTTTTTAAAATAATGATTCATTTGCAAAATTATAATAAAAATATATAGTTTAAGAATATTTACCATTTTTAAATGCAAGGAATTCAAAAATACTATGTACAATAGAAACAACAAAGGTCAATCCCAAGAGGATTGGTGATGTTTCCAACAAAGCTTCTTTCATGTAATCTTGATCATCATCACTTTCTTCCATTAGATCTTGACCCAAAAATGATGTCCATCTCGATCTCATTGCCTGAGCAGTATACAGTTGCCAACGGAATAATGAAAGAGGTTGGAATGTCAAATGAATTGGTAAACTTCTATAAATAATAAACATACAAATGATTAGCTTGAAAAAGAATTTAAATATGTGACATTAGGATAGCAATTAAAAATTAATGTTTTAATTTTTAAAATAAACAAATTTAAAACCAATAATTAATGAAGATATGTCAAAAATTACTTGAATAAATAAGAAAAATTATATTTTAGATTTCATTTTACATAAAATAGAATATTTTACAAATTAAAAATGAAATAAAACTTTTGTTGAATGCATTTACATAATTATGTATTAATTATATAATTATGTATTACGAATGTATTTACATTTTTATTACATCAGATAAAGGATCAAAATAAAAAATTAAATTATTAAGCAAAATTAATTTTTTATTGAACTTTATAACTTTGGTTAAAATGTTCTTTTTTAAAAATAGTTCTGGTAAGTTCTATGAAGCAAAATTAATTTATATAATTAAAACTTATACTCTGAATTAAAAATTAAAAATAGCAAAAAAATTAACTTACTTAACAGTTTCATTTATTGGAGTGTATTCTCTCATTAAATTCCAATAGTCATTTATGTACAAAATAGGAAAATAATCACCTGAGACCGGTTCAAATTCTACAACTGAAAAAAGATAAATAATGTTTCATTTCCTTATAGATATTTTATTAACAAATGTGAGTTATAAGTTAATAAGAAATGAGAATTAAAAAAAAAAAAATTTGTTGAATGATTTGTATAGCATTTGACATCATAATTTGCTTACTAAAATTCAATATTATCAACAATTCAAGGTCAAGACTGGGAATTTTATCTTTTTTTTTTTTTTTAATTTTATGGAGCTCCTTCTCAAAATGATTTTTAATTGCATAAAAATAAGAAATTTAGAAATATTAAACAAATTATATAATGTTGTGTGACTAATCCTCAGCGTCCTACAAAAAGCAGGGCGGACAACCCACGAGCAATCACTCATAGATCAGAAGAGAACAGGGCACAAATGCCATCAAGCCTCCTCTTATTTTTTGAAACAGTGTCTGCAACAAAATTGCCAGCGAATTGACCCTCAGCCCTAATACTCACCAGCAGCCTCACGTTTGCCACAAGTCGCATCTCTGATTATATAACAAATATTGTTTTCAGGCACATTAAATAATAATAAAACGCATAACATATAGTATGTTTTAATTTTATAAAGACCTTGTGGGTCTGTGGACTGCTAATTAAGAATATGGTATTTTTTTAAATGATATATTAAAAAATAAAAATAAAAATGGGAATGACATTTTTTTTACAACTCATTTTTTCAAATGGAACATCATTAATGCATATCAGAAAAATTATTGATTATTCAATGAACTCCACATATTTAATGCTGAATTTTTATAACAGGGACTTCACTGATACATTGAAGTCCATATGTTTGCCATTCGTATCAGCAATGCCTCATATGGTGTACAGAAATGTGAATACATTATGTCATATACAGGCCATTTTCAAAACAAAACTGCAATAAAAATAATAAGAGCTAAAAAATAGTTTTGATGCAAGTATAGTTTCCAGTTTTTTAAGAATGAATTTTCATGCTTTTGTATTGTTAATAAAAACTTCAATCTATTCAAAATAATTAAAGGACAATACAAATAAAATAAATTATTTTGATGTAATAAAAATTACATTGTTTTTTGTAATAATTTTTTTAATCAAGATAAATTTGTTTAATGTAGGAAACATTATAGATAGGCAACTATATGATTATTGGTTTCACACATTATACTCAAGTTTTTACTATCACTTAGTTTAATTCAATGTTTTTTTTTTTTAAAAAAGTGATCTTATGAATTTTTTTCTTTGTTTGCTGCATTAGAAATTATGCTATTAAAATACCGTCAAAACTCTAAAATCAGTTAGTAATTAGCTTTCTAAGATCTCGAATGATAAAATTAATGTTATGCATAGTTTCATTTTTATTTTATTTATCAAAGTAAAAAAAAAAATGTCATTTTATTGAAGTTAGTAATGATCAGCTAGCAAATTTCATGAAGTTATTCAATCAATTATTTTTTATTTTAAAAATAGGAGAAACATCTGTTTTTTCATTCATTTGAAATCAAGGAGTATGCAATAATTTCTTCATACCACAGGTTAAAAATAAGAAATCTGTAATATTTGATTTTTTTTTTATATGCAATATAACAACAATGGATATCATAATATATATACTTATTATTATATCATATCATAAGAATATATACTTAGCTAATACTAATCCCTAAATTAAGATAGACTAATGCTTACATTCATCTAACGGTGGAGGAACATGGCCTTGCACCCAAGCAGTATGGTCATCAATGATATTAATAGTCATATTTGGATGCCAGTGGGATAAAATTTCCAATGTATTTTCTTCTGCTTTCTAAGGAAAATAATATCCACTTCAGTTAAAATTATATAAATAGTATATTTAATCATTATTTTTTGTTCTTATTTTGTTGTTTATATTGTATCTTTGTAATTAAGAATAAATGCACTACAAATATTTTGTAATTAATTCCGATATAAAAATATATTTTGTTTTTATTATTTTGTTAAACAAAAAGATTTCTGGAATAAATTACTTTTTAAATTCAAAAAAAAAAAAATTAAAATTTATTCCTTTTTTGTGGTTATGCTTTATGTTCTACATATTAAATTATAAACTTAAAATTATTTGAAAAATACATTCTAAAAAATAATTAGAAAGTACATTTAAATAGAATTTGTTTTGAGGAAAAAGCACACATAAATTTTCTAAAAACCCATAAAAATACTTTTTATGTCTTCAGCACTTGCAGATGTTTCACCAGTTAGTAAATTATGTGTGCGCTGATATCGAAGTTTCTTATATTTATTCATTCCTATAAATAAAAATTAAAACTATAGTTATTTCTTTCAGTTACTCTGAATATATAAAAAGTTAATTTTATACAGTCCTTTTGAATTACATGAATACATAAAATTAATATAATTCCTGAAAACTGTTAAGTTTTTACTTTATTAGAGTTGAATAAATAAATGCTTGTATATTGATTCTATATCCCTAAATATAAACTTAGCATTACCAGAGATGACAACTTTAAATGACAGTTTTTAGTACTATTACACAAAACTTTAGCAGTTTATGTTTGTCAGCAGTGTGGGGATGTGAGGCATGAGTGGTGCATTATGTAATTTTAAAGTTGTTTTATTAATTATTTTAAAATCATGACATTCTACGTTAGCAATGCAGAAATACCAACTACTACAAATTGCACACGGTTACTACGGAAAATAAAAAGCTTCAGATTAACTACAGACTAAGGAAATATGTCTATTACTTCTCCAGTTAAATGCAATAAAAACTTTTATCAATTTCAAAATAATATCACTGAATGCTGCATAGTATTTTGAAGGAAAACATATTAATTGTAAGTGCAAAATTAATAAAACCACTACTTAAGCAGTATCCATACAAGAGCACGAGACAAGCAAATCCTTCTAGCAGTGAGTGTCAAATGGTTGAAAATGCAGTTCCCAAGAAATCTCTTTGAAGTATGGAAAAAATTAACTAGTTGGAACAAAGCGAGAAAGTTGACTCATTCTGAGGTTTACTTCAAGATATATCAGTTTATAATTGGTCCGTGAGAACAGCACGCTTGTCTGGAAGCAGTTATAGTAGCTTATAACAGAAATGACACCAACATTATTGTAAAATTCTTATCAACAAAGATACACATTCATAATAGTATCTTGATAAAAATGCAGTAGTTCTATCAATACACATGCAGAAATAACATTAGATTTACAAAGGGAATTTTTTTTTTTTTTTTTTTTTTTTTATTACAGCATTTTGAAATGAAAAACATAAAAATTTTATAAAGTTTTTGCACTTACAAAAAAAAAAAAAGAAAAAAAAAAAAGGTAAATTATCTATTAGCCTTTATTCTACTTTGAGTTAAGACATTGCAATATCATTTGATAATAAAAATATATATATATATATGTACATTATTAAATTTTTAACTTGTATAAAATTGTCTACTTTTTGCAAAAAGCTGACACTATTTATTTGAAATTGATGCATATGGTGATTTTTTTTTTTTAAATTTACATAGAAGTATTAAGTTTTCTCATAACTAATCCAAAAATTGTTTTTCATAGCAAACAGATACCCTTACAATATTAACATAAAACTTTATGATTTAATTAAATAATTATATGAAATCATTTAACTTATTAACATTTTAAAACTATGTCATGCAGATTACATCACAGTTACCATGCTCTAACTATAAAAAAAAAATTAATATCAATTTTAATAACTATCTCATTATTAAACTGAAAATTTTATAATATGCTTTCTTAAAATAAACCTAAATACAGATTTTTTTTTTTTTTTACTAAATAATTTTCAACATGATAATATATTAAATCTTATATGTACACATAAATCATTTCACATTTTTAATGAACATAATGTTAAATTGGCAAATGCTCGTCATTGTTTTTAATTATCAATTTCTCAAGTTTGTGTGTGCGTCTACACTCTCATAATTTCATTAAAATTTCACCAAAATTAGCAAAAAATTTTAATACAAAGCCTAGGTTAAAAAAGAAAAAAAATTAAATTTTTGAAATTGATCAATATAATACTTTTTTGATCTAAAGAAGTCTCGATTCCCAGGATATGCTTGATAACATAGCAAAAAGCCAATAGCTTAAAAATGCTGGGATTGATTTCATATCAGACTGCTTTAACCGTGGTCAGTTTTATATATGGCAATATCTGAGTTGGAAAATTAATATGTATTTGCAAAAATTTGGAAAAACAAGGAATGTTTATGCCACTTTCTAATAAATAGATAAATATAACTTGCACAATAATAATGCAATATTTTTAAATTAAAAAATTTTAGTAAAAAATAAACAGAAGTATTGCAGCTTGAATCCAAACATTTAAAAATATATAACTACATCATATATGCATATATATTGTATCTCATGTAATATTAATAAAACCTATTTTCACTTAGCTAATTGATTCATTGTTCCAATTAAAATATATAAATACTGACAGACATACAAGTAATGAAAAAGAACTTATTTCTTTTACCTTTTATATTGAATATATCAGAGGTAATTTGATAAGTTTTATTTTTGAAGTCTGATAAATACTAGGTTATATTTATATGTGCTAGTATAATACATAAATACAATAATCTTGCTTTACAGATAATTTAAAAAATATTTTCATTACTATTGCATTTATATATTTTTATAAATCCTAAACTTGGCTTGGTTTTAATGAACTTATATAAATATTTTAACTTAGCTTTTATATACAAAGTTTACAATCAAAATATATTCAATAAGCATTATAAATAATTTTAAATAAGTAAAATCTATTTTAGTTCAGAAAATCAATTAAATTTGAATAAACTATTTTAAAATGAAAAAAAAACTTTTTCTTTCAAAAATTCATTCACAAGCTTACTTTTTTACTCTTGCAAACCCCATCTCCCCATGAATGTCTTTTCTTATCCCTTGGGTTTGGAGATCTTCCATGCCGGACTACACAAGTATGCAACCATATACTACAATTTTTTTGCATATTCTGCAAACTAAAAAAAAATTAATTTGTTTGTAGGATAATATGAATACAAATACATAAAATAAAATTTTTACTAGAAAGTTATGATTACATATTTAGAAAATATAATTTCAATTAATATAATTTGTTTTACATTAACCCCAGGATTGTCTCAAGTCCCTCTACTTTCTAGAACATTTTTTCCTTAAATTTAGCTTCGACCTTGATTGCACATAAAGCAAAATTACAAAATGTTATTTCATTGCAGCTTTTATTGTTATAATTAGTTGGATCTTGGTGAGACCTTTCAAATGTTGATCTTGATAAGCCCTTGATCACTCTCATAATAGGAATGGATCCCGAGATATAATAGCAAGAATTGAGCTCTCAGTGGAGGATTGTAGGTCAACTCCCCTTTCTGCTAAAATCTTTCAACCTTCTAAAGTGATATATTTAGATTTTCCAAATTAAGCACAGCTTTTAAGTTGTCAATATTTAAAACTGGACATAAACATAACGCTTCAAATCTGAACCAGCTACCTATACAACCCATTTATTTAGATGCTTTCGCATCAAAACTTGGAAGTACTAGTTTCTATTGTGGATCATTTTACGAAGTTTTTATTAAAATTCATTTTTATTTTATTCTCATACTTCTTCAATTTTGTTTCATTTTTAATTTTAAGGGTATCTTCCTTCCCCTAAGAGCTGTTAACACACCATGAGCTTTTTCTGATTGCTCCTTTTCAATTTATGAAAAACATTTATTACAATAACTTCACATAATTTTGTATAAATTTTCCCAATTTTAATGAAGTAGAAATTCACATTTTTTAATATATATTTTAAGCCACAAAATTAGCAAATTCAAAAAATAAATAAATAAATAAAACATTAAAAAAGATTCTGGGTTTTATCAAATAGTTAAAAGGATAAATAATAAATGCATATTTAGAGACCAGCAAATGTGGCGAGTGCAAAGAAATTGGATACATTGAAAATATTTTATTATGATTTCTGTATTCGGCATTATGATTCTAAATAATAATAACAAAAATAACCACGCAAGCCTACTATATGCTCTAAGAATTGAGCAAAATTTAAAAACAAGACAAAATGACTATGGATACAATAATAAATAGATTAATAATATTAATCCCCTTGAATAATATATTCAGCCTATTATTTTCTTTTGTTCAATAAAACATGCATTGCTTTATGAACTTTATGTTTCAGTCAAATGATTTTTCTTGTAGTATAAATAGCACAATCAATTTAAGTTGTCTTCAAATATCGGTATGAATTTTTAAATAAACAAAAAAAAAATTTAGTATATTTTGTTCAAAAAGATTTTTCTGTTTATTTATAATTACAATTTTAGAAATTAAAAAAAAAAAGCATTTATTTTTTAAAATAAATAACACTTTAATTATTTAACAGATTCCAAACAGTCTTCTAACTTTAATTTCTAAATAAAAATATACACATATTTAATACATATAAAAAAATTGGAATTTTAATTGGGAAAAATAACAGAAAATACTTAAAGACAAACCTCAGTAGCATCAACAGTTGTTTCCAATGTGTAAACACCATCACCATTTGGACCACCATACCAATCACCATATATAATATTCGGTTGATACCAAATCAAAGATTCTTTTTTAAATGACAATTTTTCTTCTTCAGTTAAATAAACATACAAATCCTAGAAAATTACAAAAATATGAAATTCATGTAAATTTATAATTAAAAACCATTCATTTAATTTTAAAAGCAAAATCGCAGTGGAAAAACTCTTACAGCAGGAATAAAATATATTAATATAAATTCACATTTTATTAAATGCTATTAATGAAACAAAAATAAAAAAATTCACTTAAATAATAATAAAAAAAAAAACAAAATAAATAAACAATCCCTTTAATTTTCATTACTATACTTGAACAAACAAAAAATTATAAAAGTGACCAATCAAAATTGTTATTTTTCAATTATTTTTATATTCCAATAATAACTTAAAATACTTATAATATGTGTGCGACTTTAATATTTGAACTTAATTAAATAATTTATAAAGATTCATATAACACGTTAATACATTTTTAGTACACTTAATTGGTTCTAATAAGCATCTATGAATTGATAAAAGACTCTTCTACAAACTTTCTATTTGATTTATAATATTTTTAAGAGCTTTTATCATCTTCTTTGACATAAGATAAAATATCTACGAAGAAAAATTTAAATACCAATAAAATTCAGACTGTTTTTTCTGAAAATTATGATTTTTGACTAAGAGCATTTATTAAAAAGGGTAATAAGTATAAATTTGAAATATTTTCTATGTATTTATAAATATCAAATAGTAAAGTATCATATTTACCATTATTGTGCCATTTTGAAAAAGGTTTTGTGATGTTTTAGCTGGCATACCACTATTTTGTGTATTTTGGTTAGGAGTTTGTGGGCGCCTGAAGAAACTAGCTATAAAATAAATAATCACTGCTCTTAATGCAATCCCTTTCACAATAGACAAAAAGGAATGTGGAGCGGCAGGAGGATTCTGTGCTGGGGGTGACTGAGCATCACCTTCCTGAAAAAAAAAAAAATTATATTATGCATAAAAAGATACCATTTTGATTAAAATCTTATAGATACATAATATTAAACTCAACTTACAATAAACAATACCCATTTTTCAGATACATTTTAATATTGTCAAATCACAGCACAATATTCAGCTTTTAAATTATAACTTACTCAGAAGGTAACTTAAGCATGTTGTTTTCATTTATTTGCATGAAATTAAGTCTTTAATCAACAATATCCAGCTGAACACTAAACTTGAAAAAGAGATTTAGTGATACAGTATTAATCTCTTCCATTTATTTGACAAATTTGAATTATTTTAAAATTTTATACAAATATTTCATTTAATTAATAATCTTGACATCTGGTAACTGAAATTATTTAAATTATCACATTTATGAAACTTATAATTACTCTAAATAAATTATAAAATTTGCTATAATTTCCCGAACCTCCCTTTCTGTTTTTGTTTTACCAAATTTAGATTTAAACTCCATAATTTTCTGTACAGAATTAACAGCACTCTTAGCAAAAAAATGCTTATTTATTTACATATGTATGAACACGAATATCTAAGTGTGGACATATGCAAATTAGAATTTATTTGTGTCTACACATGGTGTATAAGTATGTGTTCTTACATTTATATATATATATATATATGCAAGTGAAAATGTATTATACATTTGAACATGTGTGGATGAATTTATGTTTATGGGCTTGTATTCATGTAAATTTGTGCATTTAGATATGTAAACTAATATGCTTAAGCGCATGTATTAGTGTTTACACATCTGCATATATATGTGTGTATGTGTGTGTGTGTGTGTTCACAAGCATGTAAGCACGTCCATATTATTATGTATATATATATATATGAACTTGGGCTGAAAGGACATACTTGCATGCATATATATTATGTATATAAATGTGTATATATATGTACATAAAAAGCATATATCTATGTATGTGTGCACAAGTGCATATACAAAAAACGTATATGTATACAAGTGCATGTGCATATATGCGGGTGTGCACATACAAATCACTTATATATATCTGTTTATGTATATAGAAATATGCTTACGTCTGTGCATGCATTCGTATGTACACGCGAATATTTAAGTATGTTTGTTAATGGTACGTATGACAGTGTATATATGTATATTTGTTACTGTGTACATGTGCATATTTATAAATGTGTGTATATTCTGTACATAAGATTTTTTATTTGTGCATGTGACTGTCTATGTATCAATGCTTTTTAAAAAAGAGTAATTTAATTATTTCATCATGTACTGATCTTGCAAATCTCTTTAGCTTAATGTGGCTGTTTTAGATATGGTAAATGAAGGTAAAAACAAGACTTAGTTTCTTATAATGCTATGTAAAAATATAACTATCACATCATTCAAATATAAAGGAAAAAATCATATGTGTTTATTCCAACCATGACTTATGAAAGATATGAAACTGTTCAAGGTTGATAATTCTGCTACCTTATGTTCTAAGAAAAACATAGATAAGTAAACAGTGAGCTAAAAGAAAATTAACAGTTTAAATTGCAAAAAATTAGACAAATATTTCTCAATTTATGATACTTTAATTCATAAAATATTTTAATGCTAGATCTCAATTATACAAATACCAAAATTCTTTAAAATAAGCATACAGCAAATTAAGTACTATGCAAATAATTGTAACCAAATTAAATAAATGAAACAATAATATTCCCTCCTTTAATAAAAATGTATGCATACGATTTTGATAATAAAATGCAACTGATACAGGAATTTAATATTTTCAAAGTTGGATTTAAATCCATGGATCCCATAATTTGTTCCGGAAAAAATAAAAATAAATAACAAGCTCCCAGATAACATTTTCTTGTTCCAATATCTGAAAAATGCCTGTTATTTAATAAAGTTTAATCTAGTTAATAGTTTTAAAATACTTTTAGCACTGAAAACTCAAACAATCTCCCCACTTAAAAATATTTTGAGCATACCGTATTGCCATTTATAATCTCTAGCAATCCTATTACTATATTTAAAGCATTTAATGAAATTCTAATTTTTCAATTTAACCTGTTTTTAATTTAATATTACTCTAATTAAAGCTTTCAATGTTAGAACTGACAACTATGAGTTTGCAGAAAATGACATAGGCCTAAAAGTTTTTTTTTTTTTTTTTTTTTTTTAACTGTTTAGCAAAATATAAATTCAGTTTTACCCATGCAAGACCCTGCATACCAGTAAATTTTTCTAAAAATGATTATGGAAATTTTTAAGCTAACACATACACAAGTACGAATCTAATCATATTTAATTTCCTCATCAAATAAGGCTGTTTGTTGCTCACATCACATCACGAAGCAGTTCTTGTTTCTTGCTCTGTAATTCCTTTAGTTGCTCATCTCTTCTTTTCCTTGTTTTAGAACTTCAGATTTTTTTCTTTTAATTGCCACTGAATCAATATAATTGGAGTGTGGAGATCTTGTATGGCTCAGCATAGTTTTTGTTATTTTGGTGTTTAAAATGCCTCCAACTGCTTGCACTCCATCGAAAATTTGTCTCAACCCAACAAGGCAATCTTAAGACTGATTCTCCAATAAGCATTCAGAATTTGCATTGCACTGCTTTAAAGCAGTGCACTGACTGAAGCAGTGAGTTACTTTCAAAGAGGGCAAAAAAGCAGAAGAATCTCAATGCTATTTATTTACAATAGAAAAAGAAACATCAATAAAAAAAAATTATAAGGGATGAAAAAGACTACAGTCCATTTATTTTTTTAGTTTAAAATCTATGTTAACGCATAAGTTACGTTTAGTTATTTGAAAAATAAAATCGAATATATTGATTTTCTTTCACTGTAATCATATCCATCAGATGGTTGAATCAGTCTCCATGTACCTAATTTCAAAACTACGTGTTCTAAAGCCGAAAATTGTAACATGAAAGAGAGGTGAGGTCTCGCAGACCACTCTTGAAGAATGAGTGACTCCGAATGAATCTCGCAGACCATTCTTCAAAACCACGTGTTCTAAAGCCGAAAATTGTAAGATGAAAGAGAGGTGAGGTCTCACAGACCACTCTTGAAGAATGAGATGGAATTTCTACCGGATGCATGCATTAAACATTGCAATAAGAAATCGTATGTTCAAGGTCATAAAACAGGAAGCTAAAGGAAAAAGGAACAGTCGAGAGTCCCCTGTTATGGGTTAAATGTGAAATTTAAAATATTGAACAAAAAGGGGAAAAAAAACATGCAGGTAGGTAATAATATAAAAGTGATGTCGTTAACCAGTGAATAGGCAATATAACTTATCACAGAGAAGTAACTAATCGCACTGAAAGCATATAAGCAAAATGGGAATATGCATATACAGAAAAAGTTACTTTTGCAATATATTCGCAAATCATTAGTGAACATAGAAGCTATTAAAGCATGTTTAAAAACGTGAAAAAAAATAAAAATATAAGGAGCTTTGCACACGAGGGCTCGAGCAGAGCCATTTAAAATTTGTCTTCAAGCTCGAGGGCTCCGCTATGGAGACAATGCAAATAATGCGTATATCAAACTTGCATGTGAATATGATCTTTTCACTAAAATCACTTCGAGTTGCTGGTAATATGATTGAGAAAAAAATTTGAGTGTAAAGGGTTAAGTTATTTTCCTTTAATAACTATGAAAGCATTTTTAAACAAAAAATGACACGTGTGTGTACAAATTCTTGATAATGAATAGTTTGATAAGAATAAATTCTTGATAATGATTTTTTTTTAAAAAAGCATATAAGAAATTATAAGAACACACCCTTTTTTTTTCCACTTTTAGTAAAAGTTTTTTTAAATATTTTTTTGTAAACAGATGAATTAGTAGAAAATCTATCTTAATTAATCTGCACATAAATTTAATACAAAAAAATTCCTACTTTCGATTCCTAAAAAAGTAATTTGTGCAGAATAGAAAACTAAAGGAATTTATAACATTGTTTTATTAATACATTTTGAAAATTACAAACATTTCTTTTTAATTATAAATGGTTACTTTCAGTGATTCATATTTATTTAACTATTTTATACAAAAAACAGGCACTGTATGGTATGGTTTTAAGAATATTTTCTCTAATGTATTTTGCATATTGCTTTAATTCAATAAAATTTAATGTAATTGGTGAAGTTCATTTTTTCAGATTTGAATAAATTTTAAACTAAAATTAAAAACTAAATAAGCATCTAAATTCTTTGATTAAAATATTTTTTGAACTTTTATAATTAGTTATGTTAGCTAATAATATGCTATAATAAAAATTTTAAAATTCACTTAAAATAATTTGTAATTGAAATACCGGAAAAACAAACAAGCAAAAAAAAAAAAAAAAAACTATTTATTTATGCCTCACTGGTTTTAGAACAAACAGTTTCACAACTTAATATACCTTTATTTCTTAATGAAGTTAAATAACCTAGATTTTACCACTACATGCGGTTTAAACAAATTTTTAAAAATTTTGAAATTACCTGGGCTTGTGTAGAGTTTGCATTTTCAGAAACCGATGCTACGGTTGTATTTTCTTCGGAACTCATATTTAAGGATCAAAAATGAAAGTGATTTTTTTTAATGGAAAAAAAAGTTTTTTATAATGTACCAATAAATCACATGCGACTTATTCGAAATGCATTTACTTTTCTTTTGATTATGTATGATTTGGTAATCTTTTTTCACAATGCGATGACGAAACGGTTCACAGTTAACAGTTAAATTCCATAACATATTAATAGTATTTTTATTTCACTGATATTAAGAATAGGTAAGATTAACTTTAATATTTTTCAAAGTTGAGCTTTAAAAATAAATGCGTTTAATGGACATTAATTATAAATCAACCTGCTAAAAATATTTCTATTACTCATATAAAAACAGATGTTTTACATATACGTTTATCACTTTCGATTTGAACACTGTATTTTAATCGTTATTGTTCGTAAATCAGATTGGTGACTTTCTGTTACCACTTGAGGACATCGACAACCTTCTATTTGTTTTCACCAAATTTCGAAAATTTAGTGAATTATTCTGTACTAAATATTGTTTATACACAGTTAAATCATCAAAGATGAATTCTTTGAGGGTAATTTTTTTAATATTTCACAGTTTTTCCTCTGTAAATGTTTCATTCAGACTAATTATTTTTCTTGACTTCAATACTTACGCTTGTATTTATTATTGTTGTGATCAAACTAATTTAATGAAATAATTTAACGTATTTTTATAGTATTTATTTCTGCCATACAGTAAAATAAATTTTTCTATTAATCTGGAAAGTGTTTTGGTAATTTGTTAAAATGCATTATAAAAATAATATCTGATTTTTAGTAAGAGTGATCTAATGTACGTAAATTATAAAAACAAATCATTCGAGTTATTTGTATTTAAAATAACTTAGGCATATTCAGTGATCATCTAATCTTTTAAAATTTGGATCTCCTTTGGTTTAAATTTTATATATCTTTTGACATTTACAGCAGTGGAGTGTAATGAAACAAATTCCACTTTTTTAAATTGTTTTTATTTTAAGAATGGAATCTTGAAATTCAAGGCATATCAAATCCTAATTTTTGCCTTTGTCGGTGTCAACTTTTGAAAATATCCTTTCTACATTTAAATCACTTTTAGAGAAATTGTATTGTTTTAAACAAATATAACTGTATCTTTTAAAAGTGAGTAGAGTGGTAAAAATAATTTAAAATAAATATGTAATATCTAAAAAAACTAGGCATGAAGTTACATATTATTATATTAAACATATTATTCCTTTTGACTGTTGCATGTCAGAAAATGCCCAACTTTTTGTCAAATATATATAATTTAAAGGAGAGTCATGTGAATACATTTTTAAAAAATATTCTTTATGTATGGTCGAAAAGAAAACATAATTATATGAAGTAGCAGAGTGCAGTGACAGTAACATTTGCAAAGTAGCAAAGAATAATTTAATAACATGTGTAAAATTAACTTAGTAGTTTAAAAAGTAGTAAAATTCATGAAAATTAGCACAATCTGGGAACACTGAAAGGGTGGAATTTAGTAGGAACCTGTTGTTAAGTGCAGCTAACATGTGGATGATTCTCTAGCTCTGATATCATGGTCAAAAATGGAACTATTTTAAGATATTAACTACTGATTTGGTGGCTTACGATTTTCAAAAAAAAGTAGTAATATTCAATGGAAGATATTTAATTCACCATGAATAAGTTTGCATGACAGGAAATAAAAGTTCCAAGTTGTTTTAGAAATTTTAAATATGAATTCATTGATCCTAGAGAGGAAATATTCATTTCTTAAGAGCCAACTAGCATTCAATGATCATTTAAAATATTTTATTTTTAAGAACTTAAACAATATTAATGTTAGATTTTGCAGCAGATCTCTAAACTAAACACGTATAAGTTAGAGGGGATGCATGTAATAGATGTAAATGAGAACATTTTCTATTGAGAGTTTTAATTTCCTTTAAATAAGATCATAGAAGGCATAGAGAACTTATGACATATGATTAGTATTCATAAAGTGTAGTCACTAGATTAACTGGATCAAGTAATTGGTTTGTTGTGTATAGTGATAAATGAAGCAGCTTCTGTTTTTTCACTTTTAGTTTGGCCTCCCCTCTCTGGCGTTCGGTACACAGGTATCGGGTTCAAATCCAGGCTTTGCCCATGGGTGTTGTAGTGGTTCGAAATCCACTTTAAGCTGTAGGTCCCGGTCCTAATAGGATCGTAGAGCGCTGAGGGGGCATTGTTACCCGCATCCGTGGCTTACCATCAAGTTACACGCTCCCTCTGGGTAATGCTAAGTGAGTAACATCGGTGCAGCCCTTATGGCGAAAGATCACGGTCTATTTGCCAGCTGCATTAGAAGAAAAAAAAAAAAGTTTGGCCTCCCTGGCACAAGTTATTGAATATAATTTTGAAAAATAAGAGCTAAATCATTAATTTTGGATAACAAGTAATTCACATACAGGCTAAGATGAACATTGACCTGTAGAATATCATAAATATAATAATAAATAAGTTTAGAAGTTGTAAAGGTAGATATTAAAAAAGGAAGCGTAAATAGAGATTTTGAAGATAAGAGTCAATGAAGCATAAATAAAGGTTGTGGACAGCTACACTTACTACTACCTTTGAATTACACCTACCTCATTTCCTTTATTTTACAAATCTGTTATATTTACTCAAATGAAGGAAAATAACCAATAGAAATTAATTATGTACACGATTAATTTTTATATAAGTCCATTATATCTTAATGCAAAATAATATAAATTTTTGAACTCAATGAAAATTTGTAAAAATAATGCTCAAATATAATATTTATTCACATTTTGAAATTGGAAGAAACTTCATGTTCTAGTACTTAAATGCGGTAAATTTGGCTGTTTTTAAAATTGCACCGAATTACAGTTTATAAGTGAAATAGTTGTAAATGTAATTGAAATAAAATAAATTATTTTAAAATGCATTTATTTCATAAATGGTTAATATTTTGAATGTCAGATGATATTATAATAGATTTAGTCATTCTATCTATTTTTGTTAAAAGTGCAAATAAAAATCAAGCAAAAGATACTTTTCTGAATTTTTATAGTAGGGCTTTTTTTATTAGTAAGGTAGTACTGCTGGATATTATGAACTGATTAACTTGGATTAAATGACATACTTTGAAAGAAGTAAAAAAAAAAAAAAAAAAAAAATTGAGCTTTAAAAATTAAATTTTAATTTAAAAAAAAAAAAAAATCAAGCAATTTTCAAAATATTGTGTATTCTCAGTTTCTTATCTCTTAAGTACTTCGATTTGTGTACAAATGCAATTATTCAAGCTAATACTGGTAGGTATTGAAACATATTTAGCTTAAAAATTGAAAATTTATAAATTAGTAAAATATTATGTATAATAATGAATAAATCTTTAAAGTTTATCATAGATAGTGAATAATTGAGAAAATATATTAATATAAATACTAAATTGTATAAAATATATTTTTCAGTTATGTACTACACGCATGGTTCGTAATTTTGGCACATCAAGCAAGAATTTAAAAAGTATGGCTGAATTAAAAGAGATACAAAGACGATTCCAGGTTTGAAACATTATTAAAATATTATAAATAAGTTCTATGGTTTGAAATATTCTCGTATTTATAATTTGTAGGGGGAATATTTGGAATGTTTAATTTTATTTCATCTACTTTTAAAATATTTGATATCTTATTTTCAAAATCAATTTTACCATGACATTTCTGTAATTTTATTTTATGTATTAATTATTTTGAATTTTTTATTTATAATTATGCTTTAGATATTATTTTATAGTTATTTAAAATTAATAAATTTTAGATGTATTTTTTTAAATTTTTGTCTGTGCATTTAATTAGTGAATAAGAACAGTTTTATAATGAAGTATGTGTTCTTTCTGTTGAAAAGCAATTATAAAATTTGTTACCCCCATAAAATTGACTTCTATAGGATTTATTATCTTTGACTGTTAGCTATAAATATAGGTAAGAAATAGGCTACTTTGAACCTTTTATTTTTTTCTAGATTAAAATAAAAGGTTTTCCTTCCTTTTATATTATAGAGGAAAAGATCTATATGTGTCTTTATTTTTACTTTGAAACTTACTTAACACTTTTGTGATTTATTTTATTTCTCTTTCTAAATTTTAACTGATGCTTAATCATAAGTCACAAAAATTCTTCTAGTTATTAGTTACTTTAAAAAGTTAGAAGTTACTTATTTAAATAAATAACTACCAAAATTTATTACAGAAAAGATGTTCTTTTACATTACTTAATTCAAGAATTGTCTGTACAGCAATTATGAATTAGTAGTTGGATCATAACTCTTTATTTACATTTCTGATATCTCTTATTTTTATTCGTTGCATTTTTTTCCCCCACTTTTAAATTTATTGTAGCTATGTAATCATTTGGCCACAGGATTTTAGTCAAACTTCCTTAAAAAGGAACAAAAATGTTTTCACTGTTAAGACTCAAGAGCCTTGCTTTAATTTAGCGAGAATAAAGAATGGTAAATTCAAGTTAATTGAATGGAAGTAATATTCTGTCTTAGAAGTTGGAAGAAGAAAATATTATGAAGCAGTAAATTAAAATTATAATCTCATATATTACTATAAAACAATTTCAGAATTTTTATTTCCATTAATGTTTTTAAAGTACAATTTTTATATTGGCTTCTAAAACCTATTAACCATAAGTTGTTTTTTAAAACTCAAATTTATATTTATGATAAGTTATTTGCTTGTTTTTTAATTACAACTTTTTTTTTTTTTTTTTGAGTGTTAAAATAAGTGATAAAATTATATTCGTTAGACGATTGTTTGCATCACTCCAAGAAAATTTATGGTTTTTTTGTTTCCTTAATTATTAAATCATTTCATTTATTTTGTTTAAGAAAATTCTTAAAGCAATTTGTGCATTGATTCATGATTGAATTAAAACAAGTATAGAGAATCTTGTAATAAAACCAACTGCTTCAAGTAATTAAATTTCTAGGCCCTTTAGAATGTTTAATTACCTTTTAACTTAATGTAGTATGAAAATCTTTAATTTGAAAAATAATGGCCTAATTAATCTCACTTTTCTAAGCATATATCTTGCCGAATTATTTATTTTCTGTCTTAAAATTTATTGTACTCGTAGATATGAGCACCATAAAAGCTTTTATTGTATAGAAAGCAGATAGCTATGTTTCAAACTTGTACACATGTATATAACTTTATATCTATATAAATCATGTTATAAATGACTTTCTACAAATTCTAATGAATATATGTCGTTATATAATTTGTAATTTAATTGAAATTTATAAAAGGAATTTGATATATATTATTATTTTAATGTGGTTTGTGTATTTTAAGTTACCTGAAATTATGTTATAATTTATTTAAAAGTGGCTTTTCTTAAATTTTTTATGGATGTCAATTGTAATCTTTTAACAATAGAATTTTTTATGTTTGATATGCTGGTATAAAAGAATATTTTGACTTTTCATAATTTAAAAGACGATATATTTGACTTAAAAGTGTCTAAATTAAATTCTTTAGTTGAATATTTGGTGTATGTGCACCTGTTTGTGTGTGTATGAAACATTTGACTAAGAGTTAAGAAATAATCTATGACTATGACTTTCTGCCTTTTTTTTTTTTATAATAAGAAATTAAATGTAATTTTTGATAAAATATTCTAATATATTTCAAATTAATTTTCTTTGGATTTATACAATATCATTGGTATAAATCCAAAGATATATATATATATCACTTGGTATATTTTTTTTACTTTTGATAATTTATTGATTGGCTAAGTTTTTTTTATATGTATTATATATTACCTAAATTCATATAAACTTTATTTTAAACATATTAGGTTGATGATGGAGTTCCTGTCTTTTTGAAAAGAGGTTCTACAGACAAGGTGTTTTTTAGCGTCATTTGCATTGGATTGGGTATTTGCTTGGCTGATGCTATAACTACTGTATATAAAATAATATATCCTCCTAAACCCTCTTCATAAATTTAGGCTTGTATTTTTCTATGATTGTTGTAGACAATCTATGTGTAACACTGTAACTTTATAGAAAATAAAAATTATATGATCACCTAAAAGAAATTTAATAAATTAATTTTTGTTATTATTATTATTTGAAGTTTAATTTATGGAGCCTTTTTTAAATATGTAGATATCTTTAAAAGTCTAAATTAGATAGCAAAAAACTCTAAATTAAGCAATTAAAATAAATTTGAGAAGCCAAATTCCAGATTTGTTTAAAGTGACTAAGAATTATTGATTTAAACGATATGAAATCAAAATAATGCTTTTTATGTCCCAAATCCATGAAGGCATATTAAAATTCATAATTTTTATTAAATTACTTCTTCTGTTTTGGAAAGTGTATTATCTAAATTGGATTTAAAACATAAATAATTATCTGAGATTGTTTTTACTAAGTCTAAAAATAATCAATTTGTATAGATTTGAATTGAGTGTACCTTTGGTAATAAACCAGCAAAATAGCTGTTTATATTTAAAATGGAGATTTAAAAACATTAAAACTGTTCTGCATAATAAAATTGGAAAATAATTATTGTTATGAAAGAATTGTTAAATAACAAATTTGAAAGGAAGAAAAACTATACATTATTATTTATCCTTTTGATAAATCTGATTTCAAAAGACATACTTATTTATCCAAAGTTTTATAAGAAGTATATATTTGCTCTTGTTAAATATAATTATCTCAAAGTAAGCAGCAAGACAGATAATTAATGTTCGCAATCTTGATTGCATTATCTGACGTTTACATCTTAATCTGCAGGATATGTTCTGAAAAATAATTATTGTTGTGAAAGAATTGTTAAATAACAATTTTGAAAGGAAAAAAACTACATTCTAACTTATCCTTTAGATAAATCTGATTTCAAAAGACATACTTATTTATCCAAAGTTTTTTAAGAAGTATATATTTGCTCTCGTTAAATATAATTATCTCAAAGTAAGCAGCAAGACAGATAATTAATGTTTGCAATCTTGATTGCCTTGTCTGACATTTACATCTTTATCTGAGGGATATGTTCTGAAAAATAATTATTTATTCATTGTAGTAAAAAATAATGCATGATTTATTTCATGTGACATGTTGACTATTTTTATAAAGTTCTTTTGTAGTTTTTAAAAGTTACTTAAGAATTTTATTCAATTGAAATTGTTTTCTATAAGA